>PVKU01014282.1:0-23941 GCA_004027475.1 Anoura caudifer
AAGGTGAAGTGGCTCCAAGGTGCTGTAACAGCACGTAGGAAAGCTTCATGGTTTGCCAATAGGAGAGATTTTTGACTCAGTATCCTTGAATGTTATTAACACTTAAGTGATGTTCATTTGCTGAACTGAAATAATTGTTACACTATACATTTAAACTTAATATTTATTCCTTGTCTTTATTTCAGCCATTTTATAGGCTTCATTTTATAGGCCTTTTGATTATTACCCTTATTTGAATATGTATCTAACAGAGAATAAATGGAATGTATATTTTCTTAGGAGATACTTCAGTATCACTCATATACATATTAGTAAACACATAGCTTGTGTAGGTACTAAAATATTATTAGAGCATTGTAGATACTCTATCTTACAAATACCCAACAATAGTACAAAGAAGTTAAGAACAAAATTAGGTATGAACAAACAAATAACATAAAATAAAGTAGCAGCTGCCCTGGCTGGGTGGCTCCATTTGTTGGAACATTAACAACTGTACATACAGTACACCAAAAGGTTCAAAGTTAGATTCCTGGGCAGAGCACATGCCTAGGTCTTGGGTCTGATCCCTCGTTGGGGTGTGTACTGGAGGCAACTAAGTGATGTTTGTCTCTCTCTCTGTCTCTGTCTCTGTCTCTCTCTCTCCCCCCTCTTTACCTGCCTTCCTCCCTTTCTCTCTCTAAAGTCAGTAAACATAGTCTTGGGTGAGGATTACAAATATCAATCAATAAAATAAATAAAAGAAAGTGGCAGTAAATGGAATTTGAGAGCATATTAAAAATAAATGATGACAAATAGGATGCTACACCATCTAAAAATGACAGTAGGTGCAAGAAAAAGTGTTGCACTAAATCCAATTCTCTTTGATGATTTAGAAAAGAAAAGTCAACCAACCCATAGCAAAGAAACATTGGATGGGAGCTTCCTTAGCTTGATGCAAGTTGACACATCACAGGCCCTGAGAAAACTTGGGAATCATTCATGTTAAAGACAGGAACAAGAAAAGTGTCACCACCTCCACATTGTGCTGGAAGTCCTGGCCAGTGCAAGAAGACAGGAAAAAGAAATAATCAGGAATCTGAATTAAGAGAGGAAGACACAAACAGGTGACATGATGTGTGTCTTCCACAGAAACCCAAAGACTGTCCTAAACATGAGAACTAGGAAGGGCTTCCTAACAGTTTCCTGTATAAATGACCAATATGTAAAGATGATGTTCCCAATTATTAGAGATGACCAATTAAGAATTATATTGAAAAAACTATTTTGGACAAAGCATTGGAACAACTATAAATTATCTAAGAATATATGTGGAGAAGGTTCAAGGTGACAGAGTAGATGCACATTACACTCACCTCCTACCCAGAACACATCAAATTACAGCTAAATTATACAAAAATCAACCTGGATAACCATCTGAAGTGTAGCTAAACAGAAGTCCGGTAATTAAGACTACAAAGAAGAAGTTCCATTGAGACTGCCAGAAAGACAGAAACAGACAGGCCCCATACCCACGTGCTACTGTGGGATCCTAGCTGCAAAGGTTTCTCCTGAGGAGCCAGTAGTCTCAGCCCCAAGCTGGGCTCCCTAGCTTGGAGCACCAGTGCTGGGGGGAGGAGCCCCCATACCACCTGGGTGTGAAAATCAGTGTCTGTTGGCTGAAATGGTAGTCTGCTAGAAACCCAGGCGACCTTAAGGGGCCAGTGATCAAATTCTCACTCACAGACACTCACCCTGGAGTTTGGCAGGCAGACAGAGGCTCAGGGGGGTACCAGAGTGCTACTGGGACAGACTGAATTGTCTGGCTTTTGGGTGAGGGCTGGAGGGACAGCAACCAACATCCCTGTGTTGAGTCCTCCTACTGCATGGCCCAAGTGTACCATCTTTGCTGAATTAAGCACAGTCCCTACAAGGTATCAGCCTGGTGAGCTATACTGGCTCCACCCTGACTCCCTGAGGCCCTATCCTAACCAACTTGCCCATTGCCAGAGGCTCTGCAGTAGAAACTGCTTGAGCCTGTGTTGTAGACTTTCTTAAAAATCTCTTGAGGAATTCTGGTGAAGCTCTGGGGAGTGACAGAGACATATAGGGAGAAACTCAGTTGTCTGGCTTCAAGGCAAGGGCCGTTTTCCTGTGTGGTCAACAGGCTCCACCTATCCTCTGTTAAACCCTTCTTCCGCACTGCCAAAACTTAATCTGTTTTAGCCCGGTGAAATTTACTAGCAACAACCCCCTGAGACACTGCCCCACCACAAAGCTCCACAGGCCTCAGGCAGGTGGTGACTGGCGTCAGTATACACTGAGACTTGTGCAAAGTGGCTTCTAAACTAACAAAAATGCTGAGTTTGAAACTGTATTAATCTGTTGAACACCATTCACCTCTTCCTGGTGACTCCCTGGGAACCTGCCTCAAGCAACTTGTGTACCACCTGAGGCTCTTTCAGTGGCTGAGCCTAACAGGCAGTCAGCAGTCAGCAAGTCTCCAGTGCCTTGAGCTTTTTGCTGACCTGCCTCAGGCATGGTACTGGTAACAGTCTGCCTCGGTTCTCAGCTTGGCCCCTTCAGTGAGCACCCAGTCCTAGAACAGGCAGCTACCTACTGTGGATTGCTCTGTAGCTCCTACAGGTAGGCAGAGTTGGTCACAGGAAGCATCTGACATTGACTTGCAATGGAGTCCCTCCCAAGAGACCCCAAAACAAACACAACTAGGGACTGGCTTCAGACCACAGTAGAGCACCACCTGATCAACTACACAAGCAGTGCACCCACATGGAAATCTTGGCAGGCACCAGACCCTGCTGGGGCAAATTCCACTTCATGGGGTCAGCCCCTACACTGCAGCTCATACACTCTGGTGATGGCCAATCCTCACAGCCAGCCAGCTTGAGGGTCCACCCCACCCACAGATGTACCAATAGCAATCAAGTCTCAACTGCAACAGGATGGCACATGTAACCCACACAAGGGACACCCCTAGAACATCTGGTTGACGTGTCAGAAAGACTGTGCCACTGGGACCCACAGAACACCTAATACATAAGACCACTCTACCAAGACCTGGAGACATAAAAGATCTACCTAATACATGGAAACAAACACCAAGAGGCAGACAAATGGGGACACAAAGAAACATGCTCCAAATGAAAGAACAGGAGAAATCCCTAGAAAAAGAACTAAATGAAATGGAGGCAAGTAATTTTCCAGATACAGAGTTCAAAAAAGTGGTTATAAGGGTTCTCAAGGAACTTAGTGAGAACTTCAACAGCATAAAAAAGGACACAGAAACCATAAAATAGAGCCAGTCAGAAATGAAGAATACAATAACTAAAATGAAGAATACACTAGAAGGCATTAAAAGCAGAGGAATGAAATCAACAATTTAGAAGGCAAGGTAACAGAACACAATGACAGCAGCAAAAAGTAAAAAGAATTTTTAAAAACAAATATGATATAATTTAAGGCAGCAGTCCCCAACCTTTTTGGCAACAGGGACTGGTTTCATGGAAGAAAATGTTTCCATGAGGGTTGAGGGGAGACAAGGAGGTGGAGTTCAGTTAGTTATTTAAGCAAAGCTTCACTCACTCCCTGGCTGCTCACCTCCTACTGTGCAGCCCAGTTCCTGACAGGCCACAGACCAGTAGCAGCCTGCAACCCGGAGGTTGAGGACCCCTGGTTTAAGGGACCTCTGGGAAAACATCAAGCATAACAACATCTGTGTTACAGGGGTACCAGAAGGAGAAGAGAGAGAGCAAAGGATTGAGAACCTGTTTGAAGAACTAATGACTGAAAACTTCTCTAACCTGGCAAAGGAAAAAGACACACAGGTCAAGGAACTGAAGAGTCCCAAACAAGATGAGCCCAAAGAGGCCCACACCAATACACATAATTAAAATGGCAAAGATTAAAGACCAAGAGAGAATCTTAAAAGCAGCAAGAGCTCCTATATGAATGTCAGCTGATTTCTCAACAGAAACAATTCAGGCCAGAAGAAACTGTCAAGAAATATTTAAGGTGATGAAAAACAAGAATCTATAATGAAGACTACTCTACTCATCAAGGTTATAGTTTAAAAACTGAAAGAGAAATAAAGCTTTCAGAGACAATAAAAGCTTTCATCACCACAGACCCAGTATTACAAAAAAAATTTTAAAGGGACCTCTAAAAAATAGAGGGGAAAAATGAAAAATATGAATAATAAAATGATAATAGCTACATACCTACTAAAAATCACTTTAATCCCTGGCTTGGTGGCTTGGTGGTTGGCATGTTGCCCCATATACCAAAAGGTAAAAAGGGTTTAATTTCTGGTCAGGGCACATACTAGGTTGTGGGTCAGGGCATGTATGGGAGACAACTAATCAATGTTTCTCTTTCACATTGATTTTTCTCTTTCTCTGTATCTCTCTCTCCCTTCCTGTCTTTTGAAAATCCATCAGCATATCCTCGGGTAAGGATTAAAAAAATCACTTTAAATGTAAATGGTTAAATATGCCAATCAAAAAACACAGGGTGGCTAAATGGATAAGAAAATAAGATCCACACATATTCTGTCTACAAGAGACACTTCAGATAGAAAGACACACACAGAGTGAAAATAAATGAATAGAAAAAATATTTCATGCAAATGGAGACCAAAAAGAAGTTGGGGTAGCAATACTTATATCAGACAAAATAGACTTTAATACAGTATAGAGTATAATATACTCTATATATATATAGCAGTAAAGAGTATAATATAAGACAAAAAAAGACATTATATCACAATAAAGTGATCAATTCAACAAGAGGCTATAAGCCTTGTAAACATTTATGCACCCCAAATAGGAGCATCTAAGTATATAAAGCAAATATTGATGGACATAAAGGGAGAGATTGACAGTAGTACAGTCATAGCAGGGGAGCTTATCACCCCATGAACATCACTGGATGGATCTTCGAGACAGAAAACCAACAAGGAAGTAGAGGCCTCAAGTGACACATAAGACCAGATGGGTTTAATTGATATTTTTAAAACATCGCACTACAAAGCAGCAGAATATACATTCTTTTCAAGTGCACACAGAGCATTTTCCAGGATATGCCACATGTTGGGCCACAAAAAAAGTTTCAGTAAATAAGAAGATTGAAATCATATCAAGCATCTCTTCTGACCATGACAGTATAAAATTAAAAGTCAATTACAAGAAAAAAAAAGAAAAACTCACAAATAAATGGGGGCTAAATAACATGTTACTAAGCAATGAATGGGTTAACAAGGTCAAAGAAGAAATCAAAAGATACTTTGAATGATCAGCTGATTTCTCAAAAGAAACCTTACAGGCAAGAAGGGGCTGGGAAGAAGTATTCGAAATCATGAAAGGCAAGGACCTACATCCAAAATAACTCTATCCAGCAAAGCTATCATTTAGAATGGAAAGGCAGATACAGTGCTTCCCAGATAAGATTAAGTTAAAGGAGTTCATCATCAAGCCCTCATTATATGAAATGTTAAAGGGACCTATCTAAGAAATAGAACATCAAAACTATGAACAGTAAAACGACTACAAACTCACAATCACCAACAACTAAACCTAAAAAACAAAACCAAAAACTAAGCAAACAATAGAACAGGAACAGAATCAGAACAATGGAGATCACATGGAGGGTTATCAGTGGGGAGGGGGAGGATGAGGGAGGAAAAGTAAAGGGAATAAGAAGCATAATCAGTAGACATCAAAGAGATGGGGTAGGTTAAGAATAGCATAGGAAACAGAGAAGCCAACATATGTACAACACATGTTGTACAACACATATGTACAACACATGGACATGAGCTATGAGAGGTGGGGGTGTTGGAGGGTGGGAGGTGTAGGGCTGAGGGGGGAAAAAGGGGAGAAAAAAATTGGGACAACTGTAATAGCATAAACAATAAAATATATTGAAAGAAAGATACCTTGAAATAAATGAAAATGAAAACACAACAACCCCAAAACCTATGGGACACAGTGAGGGCCATTCTAAGAGTGAATTTCAGGCAATACAGGCCTATTTCATGAAACAAGAAAAACCTCAAATAAATAATCTAATGTTACACACACACAAAAAAAAATTCCTAGAAAAAAGAACAACAAATAAAGCCCAGAGTGAGTAGAAGGAAAGAAATAATAAAGATCAGAGTGGAAACAAGAAAAATAGAGTCTAAAAAAAATACAAAAGATCAATGAAGCAAAGAGCTGGTTTTTTGATAAGATAAACAAGATGGATAAACATTTAACCACACTCATCAAGAAATAAAGAGAGGACCCAAATAAATGAAATCAGAAATGAAGGAGGAGAAGTAAGAGCTGACTCCACAGAACTACAGAGGATTGTAGAAAAATATTACAAACAACTAAATGTAACATGTTGGACAATCTGGAAGAAATGGATAAATTCCTAAAAACATGCACCCTCCAAAACTGAATCAGGAGGAATAAGAAAACCTGAACAGACCAATTACAACTAATGAAATTGAAGCTGTAATTAAAAAAAAAAAGCTGCTAGAAAATAAAATTCCTGGAACAGATGGCTTTACAGGTGAATTTTACAAAACAATCAAAGAAGAACTAATACCTATCCTCCTCAAATTATTCCAAAAACTTCAAGAGGAGGGAAAATTTCCAAGCTCTTTTTAAGAGACCAGCATTATTCTAATTCCTAAAGCAGATAAAGACACTACAAAGAAAGGAAATTATAGGCCAATATCCCTGATGAACAGAGATGCTAAAACCTTCAACAAAATATTAACAAACCAGATCCAGCAATACATTAAAAAGATTATACACAATGATCAAGTGGGATTTATTCTGGCAGTGAAAGGTTGGTATACTATTCCTAAATCAATAAATTATAATATATCACATAAGCAAAATGAAGGATAAAAAAATCACAATTATATAAATAGATGTAGAAAAGCATTGGATAAAATGTAGCACCCATTTATAATAAAAACTCTCAGCAAAGTGGCAGCAGGGGAATCATACTTCAGCATAATAAAGGGCATATATGACAAATCCACAGCCAACATCATACTCACTGGGCAAAAAATACAGGTACTTCTCTGAAGATCGGAAACAAGACATGGATGTCTGCTTTCACTACTCTTATTCAACATAGTACTAGAAGTCCTAGCTACAGCAATCAGACAAGAAGAAGAAATAAAAGGCATTCGATATGGAAAGGATGAAGTAAAACTGTCACTGTTTGCAGATGACATAATATTGTATGTAGAAAAACCTAAAGAATCCACAAAAACTGCTAGATCTAATGAAATAATTTAGCAAATTAAAAAATTAATATTCAGAAATTGGTGGCATTTTACACACCAGTAATGAACTATTGGAAAGAGAAATTATGAAAAAATCTGATTTATTAATGCAACAAAAAATAGGTACCCAGGAATAAATTTAACCAAGAATGCAAAACACCTGTACTTGGAAAATTATAAGATACTGAGGAAAGACACAAATAAGTGGAAACACATACCATGTTAATGGACAGAAAAAAATTGACATCACTAAAATGTTCATACTATCCAAAGCAATTACAGATTCAGTGCAATTCCTATTAAAATATCAATGGCATGTCTCCCAGATCTAGAACAAATATTCCAAAAATGTATATGGAAAAACAAAAGACCCTGAATAGCCTCAGCAATCTTGAAAAAGAAAAACAAAGTTGAGGTATCACACTACCTGATATGAAACTATACTACAAGGCCATAGTAATCAGAACAGCATGATGCTGGCATAAAGATGGGTATAGATCATTGGAACAGAATCAAGAGCCCAGAAATAAACCCATGCCTTTATGGTTGATTAATATTTGACAAAGGAGGCAAGAACATACAATGAGGTAAAGACAGTCTCTTCAATAAATGGTGTTGGGAAAATTGGACACATACTTGCAAAAAAAAAAAAAAAAAGAAAGAAACTAGACCACCAACTTACACCATACACAAGAATAAACCCAGAGCAGATTAAAAACTTATATATAAGTTGTAAAACCATAAAAATCCTAGAAGAAAACATAGGTAGTAAAATTTCAGACAGTCTTCATAGAAATACTTTTGCCAATATTTCTCCTTGGAGAAGGGAAACAAAGGAAAAATAAACAAATGAGACTGCATCAAACCAAAAAGCTTTTGCACAGCAAAAACCAAACCACAGCAAAGCAAAAACCATCAACAAAATGAAAAGGGAACCCACTGAATGGGAGAAGATAGTTGTCAGTGATACATCTGAGAAGGGGTCAATTTCCAAAATACATAAAGGAATATAATTCAACACAAAGAAGACAAATGACCCAATAAAAAAATGAGCAGAGGACCTAAATAGACACTTCTCCAAAGAGGACATTAGATGGCCCATAGACATATGAAAAAATGCTCAATGTTGCTAATCATCAGAGAAATGCAAATTAAAACCACAATGAGATACCACCTCACACCTGCCAAAACGGCGATCATCAGTGAATCAACCAACAAGTGCTGGTGAGGACATGGAGAAAGGGCAGTGCTGCTGCACTGTTGGTGGGAATGCAGACTGGTGCAGCCACTGTGGGAAGCAGTCTGGAGATACCTCAGAAAATTCAAAATGGATCTACCTTTTAACTCGGCGATCCCATTTCTGGCAATAGATGTATATCCAAAGAAACGTGAAACACTAATTTGAAAGAATATAGACACCCCTATGTTCACTGCAGCGTTATATACAATAGCTGAGATCTGGACACAGCCCAACTTCTCATCAGTAGATGAGTGGATTAAAAAGCTGTGGTACATTTACACAATGGAATATTATTTGGCCATAAAAAATCTTACCGTTTTGACAGCATGGATGGACCTGGAGAACATTATGCTCAGTGAAATAAGCCAGTCAGAGAAAGACAAATATCATAGGATCTGACTTCTATGTGGACTCTAATGAACAAAATAAACTATCAAACAAAATAGAAACAGAGGCATGGACACATGGAACAGACTGATGGTTGTCAGAGGAGAGGGAGTTTGGGGGAGGGGCAGGGGCTGGATGAAAGTAGGTGAAGGGCTTCCTCCCCAGCAGAGCCCAGTTCCTGGCAGGGGGCCAATGAGGCGCAGGGGGCGGGTTGCTCTTAGAGGAGAAAAGGCGGCTGGAGGAAGGTGGGCTCCCCTTTCTCTGTTGCTGTCCACCTGGGCACCGTGAGGTGCAGGCTCCTGGCCCATAGCTGCCTCCACAGCAGACACATCCCACAGGTGGCGAGAGAAGCGGCAGCATCTGGACAAGCGTTGTAGCAAGTGTTGCAGCAAGTGTGGCCTGGGTCGCCACATGGAACAGGTGTGCCTCCTCAAGGAATGGCTGGGCTTCTCACTGCGCTCACAGCTCGCCAAGTTCCTCCTTGAGCAGAGCACTTCTTCAGGCTGTGTGTTCTGTGCAGGTCCCAAGCCTTTGCCCCTCAAGGGACTGCAGCATCTGGTTCTCCTATCTCATGCCCACAGCCAAGAGTGCAGCCAGGCTGCAGGGAGCCTGAGGGCCGAGGTGGTGGGCTTGTGTGGGAGCACTCAGCGGGCCACACCTTCTCCTGGAGCCCATCTTCAGGCCCCACACCTCCAGCAGAGTCCAGGCCAGCCCTCCTTCCAAGTACTTCCCAGAGAAGCTGATGCCCAGAGTTCGGGGGCAGGCAGGAGCCTGCAGGTTTAGAATCTGAGCATGAGGAGAGGACTCAGGAGGCAGGGCTGCTCAGGAGAATGAGACCCCCAGCAGAGTTCTTTCTGTCCCCGGGAGAAGACGAGGCAGGTGATGAAGATGAGAGTGAAGGGAGATGCTCAGTGAGGCCAGCCCATGGACCTATAGCTCTTCCTCAGACAACTGTTAGTCAGATGGCCCCAGCTGCCTCCTTCCCCTGTTATCCACGCTCTTAAAGAGGGAGAGATAGCTCTGGCCCCTGCAGCTGCCCCCACTTCCCTGGCTGGGTCACCCTTATCAGCACCCACAGTGAGTCGTGGAACTTCTCTGCTTGTGGAAAGCAGGGTAGAGCTGGAGCTCAGTTGGACCCCTCAAGGGGGCCCAGCAAACTGAGCCCCCAGCCAGTCCTGGGAGTCAGGCCCAGTCTTCTCTGGTTGTAGCCTGGGATGAGGACAGTGCACAGATCTGCCCCAAGAGAATCTGAAAGCTGCGAAAAAGGAGCTGCTGCCTTCTGACTTTCCTGGCCATGGAAGGATCTTCTGCAACTGGCAATATTTGAATCGCAAGAAGTACCAGCACATCCACCAGAAGTCTTTCTCCTGCCCAGAGCCAGCCTGTGGGAAGTCTTTCAAGAAACACCTGAAGGAGCATGTGAAGCTGCACAGTGACACTCGGGACTACATCTGTAAATCTGTGCTCGGTCTTTCCCCATTGCAGGTCTTTCTCCATTGCAGGTCTTTCCTCATTGCCACATTTTACAGCATTGCAGCTCACTGCAGTAAAAGCCACCCAGCCGTGCCCTGGCTACATCAGGGCAACTTGGCCCAGTGGAGCCCTGTTCCAGCATCTCTGCCCCTGCACTCCTGGGGTCCAGGGATGAGTGCAGGCCCCCTCAGTTTATGCATGCTCTGACCTTGCTTCCTAAGCTGTGACCACAGGGACTGGGGAGGAGAAAGGCCAGCCATCTGGTTCCTGGGACTAGGGTGATGGAGAGTACAGGGCAGGACTGGATTCCAGCACAGCCAGGCTATAGTAGCTTTCCTACGGGACAAAATGAACCCAGTACTTTACATGGAAAAAAAAAGAAAGAAAGAAGGTGAAGGGAAAGCAAAAAATTCATTCATTATATATATAGATATATATATCTATATATCTCACATAAACACAGAAAACAGTGTGGTGATAGCCAGAGAGAAAGGGGGATGAAGGTAGGTGGAGGTGGGTACAGGGAGGGTAATGGGGATGGAAAAGAGTTTGCTTTGGGATGATGGGCACATGATGCAGTGTGCAGATGGTGTTTTGTTGATTTGTACATTTGAAAGTTGTATGGTTTTGTGAACCGATGTCACCTCAATAAATTCAATAAGAAAGAAAGAAAGAAAGAAAGAAAGAAAGAAAGAAAGAAAGAAAGAAATAAAGATACTTTCAAATTTTTGTATACATTCCAATATCATTTACAAACCCAGTCAAATGCTCTTAAACTTTTTAACTACAAGCCTAAAATTAATTACACATTTTACATAAAAATAGAAACCCAGTTTGCCAGATTCTCTTTAAGATGAGAAACATATTCCCTACCCAGTATTTTGAGAGGGGACATTGACAGAAGGTGGGTCAGGGATTGCCTGGTGTCAGGTAAAGGAAGAATTAACAGCAAAACAGATAAGGAAACTATGCTGGTGGCTACACAAATATAGATCTTTTTAAAAATTCAATAACCTACACCTTAAAATAATTTTATCATATGTTACTTACATATCCACAATGTTGATTTAAGGAGAAATGTGTGTGTGTGTGTGTGTGTGTGTGTGTGTGTACATAGCCATGCACACACAGATTCTCAATGGATACAAAGCCTAAACTTAACACAAAAGGACTAAATCTTCACTCTCATTGACTTTACCACCTCTGTATTTAATTCTAGTGTTTTTTAATAGTTGAGATGAAATCTGAGAGATGAGGTGCAAGGGGACACCAAGCTGAGGAGCAGTTGAGGTTCTCCATCAAGGGGTATAAAAGGAAGAAGTAAGCAGTCAATTGGCACTTGGATTTCTGCCTTTTTTGGATGAACTGTCACAAGATCTGCTGGTGGGCTAGGTGGAAATCGGGACTGTACCACACCTACGTGTCTGGGGGACCATAACTGAGCAAGGGATGCTAGCCAGAGGGAGCGTGTCAGTTTCCCAGGGCTGCTATACAAATCCCCACAAACTAGTGCTTTAAAACAACACAGATTTATCCTCAGACAGTTCTGTGGGCAGAGGTCTGAGGTCAGTGTCACCAGGCTGAAGCCTAGCTGCTGGCAAGGCTAGTTTCTTCCAGAGGCCCCAGGGGGGGACCCACTCCTCTTCTACTTCTGGAGCCCGTGGCATTCCCTGGCTCCCGCCGCAGCACTCCCATCAGCACCCACTTACGTGGTCCCATCTTCTCACCTCTGCCACTGTCAAATGTCCTTCTGTCACCCTCTTATAGGTGATTTCGTGGTTACTCTTAGGGCACTCCCAGATCATCCAGAATCCTTGAAATCTCCATCTTAAGATCTGTGCCTAGTCACTTCTGCAAAATCTCTTTTGCCACAGAAGGTCACATTATCAAGTTCCAGGGACTAGGCTATGACACCATGAGGGCCATCAGTGAGCCGAGCAACGAGTATTTTGGCCTGGAGAAACACTTTTTATGACCCGCCTTAATGGCAGAATGTTTGACCCTGAACTTCCTCCACTTTGTATCCATGATGAGATGCAGATACAGAAAGTATGTCTGTTAGGTGACAGGATGGAAGGGACTGAACCAGTTGGCCCATATCCAGTCCACAAAAGGCTTTGCATAAATAAAATGTTACTTGGAAGCACAATTTTTAAAGGGGAGGGGGTTCTAGACAGGCTTGCTCCCCTGCGGGTCCACAGAGTGGCCCTGACAGCCTCCACTCACACTAAGCAGAGTGGAGGAAACACCCCCACAACCGCTCTGGGTGACCTGGGCCTCTGGATTGTCACATTGAAGGTGACCAGGTCCACTCCAGCTCCCAGTGGCCTTCAGGCAGGTCATGCATTCATCCATTGGATGCTCACCCTTGGGTCCGGAGGGCTGTTGGTAGAGTCCCTGGTGGCGATACAGAGATGGACCCTTTGCCCAGGTAGCAGGTGACTGATGATGGCTGCCTTCTCTGAGTTACTGCTCAAACAGCCTGGAATATCTGCTTAGGAACAAAAAGGATGCCTTGAATATCCATTCAGGAACAGTTTCACTTGTCCATAAAGCAGAAACTGGAAGTTGCAAGAAAATTCATCCCTCTACCCTGATCCCAGACTCAATATAGCTAGCTACTTTCATTTGTGGCTCAAAAGAAAATGTGTTGAGCACACGTCAGATTCTCAGAAAGTTTTTATTGAATGAACACATGAATGAATATGGACATCTCTTCTAAATTATGATTTCTGTTTATCTGGGTGTACACCCTGCAGACATAGAATAGGGGAGACAGAAAATGAAGGAAGACAATAATTCCAGTTTAGGTTATTTCCTGAAACAACACATGCCTGAAGCATTTCTTCTGTGACCTTACTATGCGTGGGTCTGATGCTTTGTGGTGTTTTTATGGAGTACGGCCAGTGTATCAGTTACCTACTGCCGCACGACCAGCGACGGTTTGCGTGGGGCTTTTGGTGGCCTCACAACATTGCAGCTGGTTTCCCCCAGAGTAAATGATTCATGAGAGAAAGCAAGAAAAGCTGCCGTGCCTCTGTGACCAAGTGTTATCGGTCACACCACGTCATTTTCTCCCCATTCTATGAGTTACAAGGGAGTCATTTAGTCTGTCCACACTCAGCTGGAAGGGAATTGGGCTACACCTTTGCAGAGAGGAATGTCAAGGACTTTCTAGACATACATGGTCTGGCACCTGTATAATGACCATTTTTGATTACAAAATCTTTTACTACAAAATCATAAGCATGTACTTCTGTAACAGAACAATATCACACTGAAGAACACCATATGACATTTTTAGGTGAAATGGTCAAATTAAAACTATAAATTATTACACCCATATTATTACCCTACCAACCACACTCAAGCAGGTGTTACTTCTACCGGACCCTGTATTTTAAAAACAGTACAGACATTCATAATCATAATAAAAGAATCCTATCATTTCCCAGCAAGAGTATCATATTTCAAATGCTGCTTCTCTGATGTTAGGAACTATGCATCTTTCTTTATTGTATTTGTCATAATATAATACTACTGTGGAAATAACTACTGTAGTGCATATATCAATTACCTTTTACAAAGTTTAAAGTTAATAGCTCTCCCCCCAAAAAGAAAATGTATTTAAAAACTGACTTTTCTTTAGTTAAGCTTCATGAAAAACAGATTAGTCATCAATAGTTATATTTAGAGATCCTTTAACTATTTAGAAATCCTTTAACTATTTCCTCTTAGAGTTCTAACACCCATAATCTGGAGAAACCTTAAGAACTTTCCCGATTTTTAAAACAAAACATAGGGTAACTTTTCTGGGTCGGAAGCCTTGATCTTGCTATGTGGTCTCTACATTGTAGCAACCTTGGGCATCTCACACTGAAAGATTAGCTTGGTTTCTACCATATTTTTTTAAATGGACATATAACATTTAAATGGACATGTTCATTTCAGGTTTAGACAATGATGACCTACTATCTTCTTTATACCTGTGTCTTCAACAGATTTTCCTAAAATGAGGTGATATTCTTTAATAATTTTTTAAAAAAGCTATTTTCACTTTTGAAAATCAACTTCAAACATAAGAGAAATTTATTTTGAGGTCACATTTAACAACAGAAAAACCCAAATACCAGATATTCTTTTATTTTTAAAAAAGTTTTAATGGGCTCATTGGCTTTGCACATGCTTATTCTGTTTCAATAAAAAGTTTATGAAAAAAAAAACAGAGGTCACAACCTTAAGGCTCATGGGCCAAGTGTGCATTTAGAGCATTTCCTCTGGCAGTGTGGAATTGTAACTGAAAGCAGGTCCGGCTGCCTGCAGCTATGAAAGCCAATACTTGAGAGGCAGGTGCTGATGTTTACGAAAGTGGTTTGTTTTCAGGTACTGGCCATCTGGAAGATGGGGGGCCCACATCTCAAAGTCAATCTCCCTGGGAAGATGGGGGACTCATGTTTCAAAGCCCATCGACATCTCTCAGTGAAGGCAGAGGCTTTTTATAAGGAGGGAGAGGGGAACAGAACAAAGAGATCAAGGGAGGGGGTTGCAAAGTTCTCTATGTGCACATGAGCACAGTCCATTCTGATAAGGCAAGCGATGGTCCTGTGTGAGTCATCCTGGTTTAGTAATCCTGGCTTTCCATCATCCTGGCTCCGTGGTTGAAGCCAGGTAAATCTCCCAGAGCTTGGATGCCTGAAGGTAAGAGTCTGTATTTTCTGAAGTTAGTTCCTAGTATTCTTATACAAACATGGTGTTCAACCACAAGCTACACATTAGTCAGAGTCAGCACTTACAGAACCAATGTCAAAAGAATGGTGGGGTGGGATACAATTTCCCACTGCTAGAATTTTCCACAGTTATAGAAGGAGTTGTTAATATTCAATTGTGGGGCTTTGGGCAAGGGAGTGGCCACGCTGTACTCCTGGCACATGCAGAGCTAGGGAGGGGTCCCCTTTGCTTCCCTGTCTGACAGCCTCACTCTCTCCACTGTGTACTCCATGTGAACAGAAAGGGGTGGCATAGCAGACTCAACTAGCTCAGGGGGTTACTTAGCAGGCATCACAAGCGCAGTGACCAAAAGTTATCTCAATGGTCTGATCAAAAATTCCTGACTGAGCAGGTCATTGTGGGCAGTCACATCCCAGTCCTATACCTTCTTTAGCAAAAGGTCAATCTTTGCCTTAGGCAAGTCCTAGCCACTGTTCTGCATCTGGGATAACATACCTTTCAAAGGTCAGAGTAATTTTCTTTTCCTGGCCTGAAGAAGGCACAACCGCAGTGACCAGAGCAGGAGACTGCAGAGGCCCTCATTGTTATCTTGTTGCTTACATACCATCTCTGTGTTGTGTAAATGTTAAATGTTAACTCTCCTGCACCCACCAAAGGAAAAGTATGTATCTCTCCATTTTGTCTTTTTATTTTTAATCCTCACCCAAGGACACGGTTATTGATTTTAGAGAGAGGAGAAAGGAGGGAGACAAACAGGGAGAGAAACATCCAATGGTTGTCTGCCCTTTATATGTGCCCTGACCAGAGACTGAACCTGCAACCCAGGCATGGGACCTGACTGTGTATTGAACCTGTGACCCTTTGGTTTATGGGACATTGCCCAATCAACTGAACCACACTGGCCAGTGTTCCATTTTGCTTTTTATATTTATCCTAGAGACAAGCCTGTTTGCTTTCTCTCACTTGAATCTACTGCCAGTTGATTTCACATACTTTCCTTATGTTTTCTGCTTTGATTCAAATGTGTAAAATAAAGAGCAAAACTGCCATTCTCTAGAGCATTTTTTTAATCTGTTGAGATCTTGCTTCTGGGCATGTTCCAAAAAATTTTGGCTCAAATAAACACTTATAAAAAATTTTTCTTTGGGTTTGGACATTCTTTCAAGGATTCACATCAAAATGTCTCATAGACCTGAAGCCCTGCCTCAGTTATTCACAGGGAGAGTGTGGTTCCTGCTAGGACCCTGATGGCAGCCTCCACCAAGAGGTCAGGGTCAGCCCTCCTTGCAGAGGGCACCTGTGCTAGCAGCAATGCCCCTTGAAGGGCACTCTTTCAGCAGCTGCAGTTCTCTGGCCACCTGGCCACCTACATGGGCTTGTAGTTTGCTGCCCTTTCTACAAAGCAGCGCCAGGCTTTCGGGTGAAGTGTTCATACTTTGATACTACGTTCCAGGGTCTCCAGTTGGCTGCCCACTGAGCTCCGAACTTCCCTCTCCTCTGGAAAGCCCAGGTCAGCATTTTTCTAGATGAGATATTTTATAACCTTCAACTCATCTTCAGAGTGGTGAGGCGCTGGGAGAGGCACTGGCCATGGTGGTAGTAGGTAGATCAGTCTCTTGGTGGTGCTGCATCAGGCACTGCTTTATTATTGTAGCCTTTGCCATCTTACAGATTTTCTGGTGTTTTTTTTATAAGAAAAAAATGCTGGTAATTGAAGATGAGAGATTGGGTAACCTGGGACCTGGTACAGTGATATTCTCTGTTCTTTCCGTATAAAGAAGCAGGGCTTAGTCCCAGGGCTCAGCTCTGGACCAGACCCAACTTTCAGGAAGGTCTTCTTTGCTGTCTTAAGAGAAGCATAGGAGGCCATGCTTGTGTTTCTGTAACTTATAGGGAGGTGTATGGGTGTTGTGATTAAAAAAATACTATCAAGTTAATTATGGGTAAAAATAAAAATTAAAAAGTGAACATTTTGGAAAATGTGTTAAGAATGGCATATAAGCAAATACTTATTTAGTGAGAAATGTAAATCCAGTGGATCTCAAAATTTTTATTCTATTGTCTACCTTAGATTTTTCACCGAGACTCTGTGCTCCCTGTCATACATAGCTCCTCTTCCCTCTCCCAGGAAAATCTGTAATCATGCATTTGGGATTAAAGTAACTTTTAAGAAGTAGACTAACAACTAAATTATTTTTTCTGTTTAATGAAGTGATCTGCAGAGTCACCATTTTTCTTTCTTTCTCAATGGATAATATGCATTCTGCAGTGACAGTGATAACCTGTAGAAGTCCAGTTCTGAGCATTGTTGGAGTAGTTAAATTTAAAGACATATGGAATTTTATTTTTCTTTGTCCATTTATTATGGCAAATATATCTGCTGCCTCTCATATGTATTTACTTTAATATTAGAATAAAATTGTATATTAAATTTCCTTCTCTAAAACATTTTTCACAGAATTTCAGTAAATGAAAGTGAGAAATGGTATCGGTAATAACAGAATGTGATTGAAATAAAAACTGAGTCATTTATTACTTAAAAAATTTCAAGGTTTATATTAAAATCATCACTGTCTTCTTTGAGATCAATTTGCGCCTTATCTTGGTAAGTGGGAAGACAAAAGAGTTCCTGTTTTCTCCCAATGATTCTGCTTCTGACATTGCAAAGCACACGTATGACAATGGGCTGATGGGCGAGTGGAGTTTTTCTCTTGAGAATGAATAATGCCAATTCTCCATGCCTTTATCTGGTTTCACAAACATTTTGAAAAAGTGTTAAATATATAATTTATAAAAGAACAAACAATTAATTGAGGACATAAGCCTCAGCTAATGGGGACCATTGTATGACCTTCTTCAGCTGCCTCACTGAGAAATGGTAAAGGGGCCACTATGCCAATCCCTGTTTTTGACTTAGAACCACTTTATGTAAATGAAAACTGTTCTTTTAAAAGTAAAACACAATGCAGCTAACATATACACACACTTTCATTTTGGTAAACCTAAACAAATTAAAAGTAAAGAAAAACTACTTTAAACAAATTATAATATATTCTCTTTGGTCTGTTTTATGTATAAAATTGAGTTTGCCACAAAGCTAATTTCTAGTTCATGTCACTTCAGGTGTTCTCTGAAGTACTACTGTTACAGAGCAACAGAAGGTCCGTTACTGTCCACCACCTTATGGAAAGATGCCTCTCAAAGCCAGAGATTTGTGAAAAGGAAAGGAAATGTTTATTTAATGCTATACAGAGTTAAAGTAGCGACCTAGCATCTTCATTAAAATATCAAAGTCCTTTAGGATACCCACAGACGCCCACAGTGCTTCCTATCTCCCTCTGCCCTAATTCAGGGTACCGTAATTGCAAGGAAGAGAAGCACAGGTCAGGGATCCAGGCTCTTGACACCATCAGCTGTGTCGTCGTCCAGGCAGGATCTCTAATTAATCCAAAGCCATGTGGCACCTTCTCATGGCCTATCGGCAAGAGTTCTTTCACCCTTCTTCCAGGCAAAGTCTCTCTTGTTCCCAGGCCACGCAGCCACAGGGAGCACCCCAAAGCCGCGTGGTCCTTCTTCTATGAAAGCTGTGGGGAAGGGGTCCCCACTCTGGCAAAGCCATGTGGCTCTCCCTCTTCACCAAAGCTGCAGGGATCTGCATTCTGGTGAAACCGCGTGGAATCTCCTCCTTCTGGCAAAGCTGCAAGAGGGTCTCCACTCGGGCAAAGCCAAGTGGCAATTCTCTGCTAAAGACACATGGTGATTTTCCCTCATAGGGCTGTGAGGGTCCTAACTCTTGTGAAAGTGCGTGGATTCCCCCCAATGGCTGCCACGTCTCTGTTTAAATCTCGGTGCCAAATCTCTTCTGTACCCCATTTCCGACTCCTCCTAAATCAGTTACACCTGCCAGCATTCCCGTATATTCTAAGTTTTTTTGGGGATGCCATCATGAGTCTGGGCAGGTGTGTCCCCATTTTCTGGAGCCAATCTTCTCCAGGCTCCCACGTAGGTGTTTTAACTTGGGGTTCCTCCCCCAGTCACGTCTTGGGGGGAGTCCTTTCTATCCCCCTGGCTCAGAGCATGGCCACAGCTATTTAACACATCTAAGCCACCAGCCAAAGGCTATAGATATGTTAAATGACCATGCCATGGATTAGCAGCTCTGCATGTCCCTGCTCCATGTGTCCCTTCCCCCAACTCATACCTGTGGGGGAAGGGGTGAGGACAACTTATATGTCCCTCTAATATTCCCTGGACACCCTGAGTTCTGGGCCCCATTCCAAATCCCTATTTTTGGGGCCCCCCTCCTGGCTGCACCCTGCATCACGACAAGTCAAGAAGATATAAAACCCATTTGTGCTTTGCATTTTTAATCCAGTGTCCATGACACCAAAGTTGTGAGCCCGTGGGTGTCCTTCCTCCCTTCCTCTGGTTCCTTTCTGTGTGGGAAGACTCTGTCTTGCCATCCTAAAGTGAGCTTTCAGCACGTGTTCTTCCTTTGAACTCTCCCCACTTCACTTGACCCTTTCACGTGCCGTAGTGACATGTCTGTTTGAGCTGATTTCACTTAATTTTACTGGCCAGAGCAATTTGGGCTTTGTGTTGTTGACACTAATACAGATGTCCCCCATTTCCCCCTCTTTGCCCCCTCTGCAATTTGAACTTTTAAAACAAGATTTTATTTATTTATTATTTAGATAGAAGGGAAGGGAGTGAGAAAAGGAGGGAAACATCGACATGAGAGAGACACGTTCATCATTTGCCTCCCACACACACCCCAGCTGGAGATTGAACCCCAAGGGGAGAGGGGCAGGGGGGCAGTTAGGGAGGAAAGAGAGGAAGAGAAACATCAATACAAGAGAGAAACATTCATTGTTTCTCTCTCAGGCATGTGCCCTGACTGGGAATCAAACCAGCGACCTTTTGCCATGTGGATCGAAGCACCAACCCAGCCACACAGGTCAGGGCCATAGTTCAGATGTTTAAAGGACAGGACTTGTTTGAACAAAGAACAAACATACCATGTATACAAAACAAATCAATGATATTGGTGTCTCTCAACTTTTAAAATAATATATGGAACTCTTTTAAAGGAAGAAAATTCTTGTAGATTCCCTAGTGCTGACTTAAATCATTTTTCTTCTATTTTTATTGTTAAAATAAAATAATTTTTTTCTATTGGCTGTTGAAGTTCCAGCCAACCTGGATATGCAGGTAGAAACCCTTCTCTTCCTCTCACAACCAAAAGGAGGATAACAACCAATCTAAAATCAATAAACAACCAGAAGCATCAGAAAATCAAACTGCATGGAACTCCGACAACCAAAGAATCAAAGAAAAAATCAACCACAACAACCAGACCACTAAGGTGGACCCCCCAAGACTGGCGACTCAGATAAACCTCCACCAGACACCTGAGGGGCGGGGCTGACTGCCCAGCTTGGTGGAGCTGCATGGGAGGGCTGACTTAAGGGGAAAACTGAGACTCAGAGCTGACTGTGGGCTAAAGTGGGGGTTGCCGTGGTGAGAGATACTTCCAGTCTGACATGAGAGTCTGTTGGAAAGTGCACTAGAGACAAGCAGGCAAGCTGCATTGTCCCTTCTCTGGTCCCTCCCCCACAGGCAGCTGAGCAAGGAGGGTTACCCTGCCTGGCTAGATGCCTAAGGCCCCGCCCCTTACAACTTAGCAAGTGCACCAAGACAAAGAAATATGGCCCAAATGAAAGAGCACAGCAAAACCTCAGAACTAAGAGATGAGGATATTGCCAACCTAACTGATGGAGAATTTAAAGCCCTGGTAATCAAAATGCTCACAGAACTGATTGAGCTTGGTCAAGAAATGAAAGAACAAATGATAGATACCCAAAATGAAATAAAGCAAAATATTCAGGGAACCAACAATGATAAGAAGGAAACAAGGATTCAAAGCAAAGATTCGGAACAAAAGGAAGAAAAAACATTCAACTGGATCAGAACAAAGAAACAAGAATAAAAAAAAAAAATGAACAGAGGCTAAGGACTCTCTGGGACAACCTGAAATGTTCCAATATCCGAATTATAGGGGTGCCAGCAGGAGAAGAAAAGCAGCAAGAAATTGAAAACTTATTTGAACAAATAATGAAGGAAAACTTCCCCATTCTGGCAAAGCAAATAGACTTCCAGGAAGTCCAGGAAGCCCACAGAGTCCCAAAGAAGTTGGACCTGAAGAGGAATACACCAAGGCACATCATCATTAAACTACCCAAGATTAAAGACAAAGAGAAAATACTAAGAGCAGCAAGAGAAAAGGAGACAGTTACCTACAAAGGAGTTCCCATAAGGATATCAGCTGATTTCTCAAAAGAAACCTTTCAGGCAAGAAGGGGCTGCAAAGAAGTATCTAAAGTCGTGAAAGGCAAGGACCTACATCCAAGACTACTTTATCCAGCAAAGCTGTCATTTAGAATGGAAGGGCAGGTAAAGTGCTTCCCAGATAAGGTCAAGTTAAAGGAGTTCATCATCACCAAGCCCTTACTATATGAAACATTAAAGGGACTTAACTAAGAAAAAAGAAGATAAAAAATATGAACAGTAAAATGACAACAAACTCCTGTCAACAAATGAACCTAAAAGAAAAGAAAAACAATGAAAACAAAAACTAAGCAAATAGCCAGAACAGGAACAGAGTCAGAGAAATGGACATCACACAGAGGGAGGTCAGTGGGGAGGGGGAAGGGAGGGATGGGGGAAAGGTACAGGGAAGAAGAAGCATAATTACTAGGCACAAAATAGACAGGGAGAGATAAAAAAGGTATAGGAAACAGAGGACTCAAAGAACTTATATGTACAACCCATGGGCATGAACTAAGGAGGGGGGAATGCTGGAGGGTTGGGGGGGCAGGGTGAAGGGGGAATAAAGGGGGAAAAATTGGGAAAACTGTAATAGCATAATCAATAAAAATATTTAATGGATTTTTATTGTTGAGACTATTACAAATGTCCCTAATTTTGTCCCCTTGACCCCCTCCCCTCAGCCCCTGCTCCCCCTCCCCTCTGGCCATCACCACACTGTTGTCTGTGTCTATGAGTTATACATGCATGTTCTGTAGCTAATCCCCTCACTGTCTTTCACCCAGTCCTCCCTCCTCCCTTCCCTCTGACAGATGTTTGTCTGTTCCCTGCATGCATGCTTCTGTTTCTCTTTTGTTTGTCAGTTTATTTTGTTCATTAGATTCCACATAAAAGTGAGATCATATAGTATTTCTCTTTCTCTGACTGGCTTATTTCACTTAGCACAGTAATCTCCAGGTCCATATACACTGTCATCAAAGTTAAGATTTCCTTCTTTTTTACAACCCAGTTCAACTCTATCCTTATTAACTTACATTGAACCATAAAACTAAAAGAGAGCTACAAGGAAAATGCACACATAACTCTAGAATCAATAATGTGAAAATTAACATTACTGTGCCTGTTGATGTGCTTTTATTAAAGCCAGTGTACGGCTTGCACTGTGGAGTTGGCATGTGTGTGCTCTTGCTTGCTGTATGAGGACCCAGTCACCACAGAACCTTCATCCACACCATGTGCCAAATTGTCATTCAGCCCTCACTCAGCAGAAAAGAATCATTTATGTATTAAGTCCACCTCTGTTCATTCCTTGATAGCCTCTTGACAATTAAAGAAGTCCTGCTTGGTGTCAGTTCACTCATGAACTTAAATATGTACAGGGGCATTGAAACCCCAAGTCTGTACTTGGTTATAAGGGGGTTATTCAAATTATCTAGCTAATCTCTTCTAGATTATCATTAAAATGAAAACACAATTTAAAAATTCTTGACGAGGACTTTCAGACCCTAGGAACCTGCCTTTGTGGATTCACAGATCTGACTTTAAGAGACACTGATTGAGACAAATGATTTCCAATGACTAGATCTTTCTTCCCCCTGGTAACCAAGGGACAAGTCAATGTGAGTCCTAAACATTACAGGTAACAAGAAATTTCAGAAAAGCTGAAGTGGGCTGAACTTGGGGCTCTCGCAATATTGGAATGTATTCATAGTCAGGGAGAAGAGACAGTGGTCAGTATGAAAAGCATTTTTAAAGTACGTGTGACATAACAGGTTACTTTTGTGATTTTGGAGGGAGGGAAGGTGAAGACGGCGTTTGACCTCTGTGGACAGAGCACAGCAGAGCACACGGAACATCGATGGGTGATCCCTCTCAAACAGTTTCTTTATTTGGGCAACGTTATAACTTCAGGTGAAAGAAATGCTTTTACCTCCATAACTGTTCGCCTTGGATAATACAATGAGTTTTAATTCCTTAGAATATCCTGAGTAAGGTAAACAAAGGTAAGGCTCAGGTGCAGGTGTCTGCCATAAATAATTTGCCAATTGAATGAACCTTCAATCCTACGGTACTTATTTCCACAAAAAAAGTGTTTGAACCCATCCTTTCCTCAATTTGCCAGCTGTACTGAGCAATTTTAGACAATGTAGGGAACAAAAATACATCATTTAATTTTTGTTTTACATGAAATACTTAAGTTACAAATCTAGTTCCACATTGTATCACATAATGCACCAAAGGTCAGCAAATGTAAATATTTATTGGTGCTGATAATAACAGTGTAGTAAATATTAAATCAGTGAAAGAGGATACTTTGTACAATATAATTGTTGAAGGAACCGGTGTTCCTCAGCATAACCTTCCGCAGCTCAGTGGGATGTTGCTGACGGGTGAGTAGTGACACGTGTGGCTGTTACTGGGTCAGAGCCCGCAATGTAATCCACTGAGTGCCTGTGACTGGCAGCTGACACTGCCCCCTGAGGCGCTGTTCTTCTGCAGGG
>PVKU01014283.1:0-23948 GCA_004027475.1 Anoura caudifer
GGGCGGGCGCCGAGTGAACCCCGGGCGGGGATCTGGGAACCCAGAGCCGGGAACCCAGAGCCAGGAGCTAGCCTCTGGCTGAGCTGCTGCTGCTGCGACTGCTGCGGCAGCGGCATCTGAATCTGTTTCCTTCCTACAAACACTGAGGCAGAATCCTGGTGGCTTGTGCACCCAGCCGGGCCCAGAGGAGCCTGATACTTTTTATTTTGAGGAGAGGGTCAGGTACTTTTTAGTTTGGAAAGAAGGAGCAAGCTTCCCACCTGGCCTGGCCCGCTCCTCAGTGAGCTCCAGCTCCGGCCAGGGCTCCAGAAGATGACTCCGGGGTCTCCCCTGTGTATTCCAGCGGAGGCGGCTCGGGGAGGCAGCCGAAAGTAGTAACAATTGGTAGTAGCGGTTGGTAGAAAACTGAGCCGAGTCGCAGCGGACTGGGCTCTCCCCGCACCCGGGCACCCGCTGCTTCTCGCTGCTCCTTCCCCTCGGCTCTCCAGCGGCCACAGCATGAAGTGGCGCAGAGATGGCAAGGAGAGGTAAGAAGCCCGTAGTGCGAACGCTGGAGGATTTGACGCTGGACTCAGGTTATGGTGGCGCGGTGGACTCGGTGTGCTCCTCCAACTTGTCCCTGTGCTGTTCTGACTCATACCTGGCGTCCCCATATGGCGGGAGCTGTTGGCCGCCTCTAGCTGACTCCATGCACAGCTGGTACTACAGCTTTGACACCATCAACACTGTCCCGGTGGAAGACTCCGAGGGGCTGAACTGCGCGGGGCACCACTGCTCGCAGCTGCTGCCGGACCTTGACGAGGTCCCTCAGTCGAGGTCCCTTGGACCCTCCGGCGGCCCCCAGCAGCCTGCCTAAAGACACGCTGGTCAAGCTGTAGATGCTGGTGAGCTGGGCGCTTGTATGCATAGCTAAAGAGGCGCAGCGCCTGAGCCTGTGCTTCGCTAAGTGCACCAGGTTACGAGATCCAGAGCGCTGTGGAGATCGTGTTGTCCTGGGGCCTGGCGGCGCACTGCACGGTGGCTGCGCTGGCTGCACGGTCCCTTTACAATAGAAGCAGTGCCGGCGGCAACCCTCTGGGCCGCGGCAAGTCTGCGCGGTGAGGACTCACCTCTGTGGGCCGCGTGTACCACTGGATGGTGGACAGCAGCGTGGCGCTGCGCATCCACAAGCACGCTGCCATTTACCTGGCAGCCTGCATGGAGAGCCTCTTCCGGGACATTTCATTCATTTTGCTGCCTGTCCGTTTCCCGGGGCTGAAGGAGAGATAGGGCGGGTGCGGCCCGGCCTCTGGGGGTGCCAGTAGTGTGCATAAGAATGTGTGAGTGTGTCTCTGTATGCGCGTGAAGCCTGTGCGCAGCAGTGCATGTGTGTGTGAAGTGTGCCTGTGAATGCGCGCAGGAGCACGCAGGAGCAAGCAGGAGCACGCAGGAGCACGGAACGACCCGCTCTAGCCAAATCCCTTTGGAAACTGACCCTCAGCTTTCAGTCTCTTACTGGCTTTGATCACCGTTACCTTAGGGGACAGGAAAGGAAGGGGCAAAGAGGGTGGGGGGAGGGTGGGGGGAGGGTGGGGTCTTGTTCCCTGAGAATCTTCGTGATTTCTATGCCAGAGCCTTTCCCCCTCTGCAGCCAGTCGAGCACAATCCTTAACGAGAGGGTATCTTCGAGTCTTCCCGCACCCCCTCTCCCCCCCCCCGGCCCCCCCCCCCCCCCCCCCCCCCCCCCCCCCCCCCCCCCCGTCCCGAGATATCCTGACCCAGAGGAAAACGCCTGGGAAGAAGGCATTGATTGGTCTTTGTGTGTGCTTCTCTAGAAGGGGTTGAATACATCTGCAAAATCAGGAACTTGGATTGGACTAGATTATTCCTCGTTTGGAATCCTACCTCCACGAAAAACGCAGAGGGGATTAAATTTTCTTCCCACTGCGTGTGCCCATCACCCTTGTTTTTAGCTACCCCATCGCAATGGTTCTTTACTCACTATCCTTCTCCCAGCCCTTATCCCGGGCTGGAGCTGGCACCTCCTCTTATTTTTCCCTCAATGCTTCCTTTGGCAGAACGGAGCAGTCCCCTTAGGAGACTCTAGTTTGGGAATCTAGGCACCCCGCTCTAACCACTGTCTGCCGATCTCTTAAAGTTATGACTTTGGGTGACTCGCTTTCCTTCTCTGGACCTCAGTCTCCCATCTGTAAGGTAAGGGTGGAGATCTGTAACACATCCCCAGATCCTCTTGCAGCTCCCTGTGTTAGTAGCCTCTATATTTTTTAAACCTGGTTTTACTTTTATGATCTTTAACATCTTTTAAAGACAATGTTTGTGTTTATCCTTTTTGGAGTAAGTATAATTTAAGGAAGGGAGAAGCCCACAGTGCTGGTTTTGGGCATGGTGAGTGTGTGGTGATTGGGGTTTGCTGTCATCATAGCCTCTCCCATACAGCAGAGCTTAACTCCTGGGTTTCAGGACCCCTTCAGCCATCTCTTAGTATGAGATATACTCTGACTTCATTGTGATCTCCTCATCTGTTTTTCTTGGGCTTATTTAAAATGGCAGGTCTTCGATGCAGTAGAGTTAAGGAATGAGCAATTGATTTCTTGGCTATATGAAACATATATTAAACACATGCCTATATCTTAGACTATTTTGCACGGCAGTCTTTCTGATTTGCAAACCTTATGAAAGAGCTCATGCCTTACATAATCAATTTTTTCCACCTTTGACTCAGTAGCATCACTTGCCCATTCATTTGTGAATTCATTTGTTCAGCAATATTTATCAAGCAGTTACCAAATGTAAGGACTGAGGAAATAGTGAGGTACAGAGGCAATAACAACTAACATGTGCATCCAACTCTACTCTGTGTGTTGACCCATCTGAGCTTCAACATTGCCTTAAAACGGTATTGCTATTATCGCCATTATACAAAAGAAGAAACCAAGGCATGGGAAATCTTGCTTAAGTATCTTGCTTAAGTTTCTTGCTCTTTAGTGACAGATGAATTTCCCATCTGCAGGCCACTCTTCCTGCTCTTCATTACCTACACAATTGAAGAGACCCTTCACAACCTGACATTCTTCCTGTTTCAATTTATACACTTTTTGTTTCTACCAAACTGAGCTGGGCAGGACCAGATTTTACATTTTCACATCCCCTGCCAAGCCTAAGAGAGGGCCTGATACACAGCTGGAGCTCATTATGCCTGTTGAGTTGAGCAAGCTTTGGTATAATAGTATACAGGGATGTCCTGAAAGCTATTGATTTGTGAGTTTCTTCACATATCTTTTCAAGTATTGTTTTTCCTACCTTGGTTGCCCCTTCTTCCTGCCATCTCTGCACCTGTCCACCCTTCCAATTTGCTGCGAAGTCCTGAAGAATTATGAAACTAGTCACTTGGGACTCAACTCAGAAAATAAAAGGTAATTGGCTTTAAGTGAGGGTTTGATCATTCTCAAAAAATCACAGGCATGGGCTTAGGTTGTGAACTTTATGGTGATTGTTTTACTCTTTAGAGCTGTTTTTATTTTAATTTAAAATTATTTAGCCATTTTGAAGATCTGGGGACCCCAGTGAGTATTGCTTTTAAATTTCAGGTTGGTTGATTTTGTTCGTTATTGAATAAGTAAGGAATGGACAGAAGTGTTTCACCATGCTGGTGTATGTGATAGACATTTCATCTCAAACCCCTTCTGAGCTGGCCAGTTCCCACTCATCCTTGAAGACTTGGCTTCAGAATGATCTTTCTGGAATCTCTGTGAGGATTTCCTTGGTGAACCGTGCCCCCACCCCACACCCCCACAATACCTGTCTGGCTCTTTTATAGCCCTTTCCCCATTCCTTGACAATGCCAACCCTGTTTTAAGTGTTTGCATCTGTGACATCGACAGTGCAAGCTTGTGTCGTATTCATCTTTGTATCTCCTTCCATATCACTTGGCACAACACCTAGCACTTTGTGATGTTGAGTACTGTTTGTTGAATGAATATAACCAGCCCATTAGATCTTTGGGATTTAACATCTGCCCATCAACATCTGTAACAGCTTCTAAAGTCACACCTCTTGGATTTGAATTTCAAGGCTGCCATGTTCTAGTTGCGTGTTCTTAGGTGTGTTATCTAACTTCTCTGGGCCCCAGTGTCCTCAGCTGTAAAATGAAAGTAATAATTATGAGGATTAAATGTATATAGAGTATTACAGTCTGGTGCCTGACACATGGGAGAGGCCAAAATGGTGATAGTAGTTAGGATAATCCAGACACCATTGTATCTTTTATTTTTGTCTCATCCAGATTATCTTGTCTCAATGCGTTCAGTGGATGGAGCCAGCAGACTTCTAACTGAATCCTGCATCCCAATAATGCCAGCATCAAATAATTCAGTGTTCCCACCTCAGGCAAATGCCCCATGGGCACAGCCCCACTGCCTAAATTACAAAAAGACTGTTTTGGTCAAAGCAAAGTTGTTCATTTTATTTGTCATATTTTTTTAAAAGGCATTGTGAATGAATGGGCACCAGGGAACTTTCTGGGGTGTTGGAAATGCCCCTTATGTTAATAAGGGTGTGGGTTCAAATGCATTCCCTTGTAAATTTTACATATGTGCATTTCATTGTATTGCAAAATATACACCAGTAAAAAAAAAAAAGACATACAAAAAGAGAAAAGCCACAGGTATCCTTGAATGAAATGTTGTTTTAAATGCAGAAAGACTCTGAAATGAAGACTGGAAGAGGTAGAGTTAGTGGGATAAAAGGGAGAGACCTTTACATGAAGGAAGTTCTAGCCTTGAATTTAGGCTTTGACACTCCATAAAAAGTGACTTAATTTTGCTGAATTTGGTTTTCTCATATGTACAGAGAGGATTAACAAAAAAAGACAAAAGAAGAAAATTCAAACCTACCACATAGGCTAATTAAAAGTATTAAATCAGATCAAGTATGTGAACACACCTGCCACATAGTAGTACTCGATAACAATGGCTTCCTTAAAAAACAGACAAACAAACAAACAAAGCAGATTATTCTGGCTGCTGATAATAATAATGCTTTGGGGATTGTGAATAGTCTTTTTCATTTCAGGGATCCCCAATCACTTTGTAAACATTAATTAACAAGCCCTGGTCTCTCCAACTCTTGCTTGGTGGTGGGTGATTTTGGGGACTTTTGTTTTACTGTTGCCCCATAGATTCTGATTCTGCATGAAATTTCCATTTGGCAGTTTTCCTGCCATGGACTGTCTGTGCTGTTCTGGGGTGCATTGGCACTGTGATGGACACAAATGTTACTGAAGAAACCTTGCTTACACAGAAAGGTGGAATGGAAATAAAAACATTGCAGAGAAGCAAAAAGTTAATATGAGAGGTCTACAGTAAGGAAAAATTCTTTTTATAGGATGGGGAAACAAACTAATAAGAGTAAGGAGTAATGCCCAGGGTGAGAGCTTGAGATAATGTTACCTGTAACAGAGAAGCATGAAGCCGACCTACATAATTAACTAATGTGATAGCATTGGTTGAGTTTGCTGCTTATTGTGAGTTTTAAATATGACATATACCCACATTTACTGTCTAGTTTGAATTAGAGTTCTGTTTGTCAACATCTAGTGGTCAGAAACAAATTCTTCATAAGAAAAGATTATATTTTACTCCAATGTTTTTGTGCCATCGCATGTATACTTAATTTTGTCTTGAACAAGTGGAGAGTTTTGTAAATAGTGCACAGTTTCAAGTCCTAGTAGGATTACCATTCTGTTTCATAAGTATTTATTGTAAATCAATAAACTATGTTCTTCAATAAGTGAATATATGTTATGAAGAGTTTATTGAATAGCTCAGAAGAAACCACCTTAGTTAGAACCTGAAAAGTGTAAAATACTACTTTCAGCCTCTATTGTGTAATATATCCAGTTATTGCTCAATGTGTTTTCTCAAATGAAAGAACATATTCACTAGTAGAAGAGCTAATAGAGAATAGAATACGAGGCACCAACAAAATTTTATAGCATCTATGAGGTAATGTGGCTACTACAGTATATTTTTAGCTTCCATCTACATTAATTTTGGAAACCCTACCATAAAATGTTAGAGCATTCATGAGGTTAATTTGTATAAAGCTTGATTTTTTTCTGACTTACCCTAGCCAATGATATAATCTCTGAATTCCCAAAGTTCTCTTTAAATAATGAATAAAGTTGACTTCACATGTAAAGAATCCTCAGGTCTTAAAGTATATTTCTTAGAATATTTGTAAAATGTAATAAATTAGTGGTATGTTTAGATTTACAGCTTTGATATATGGGTCAATTAATGTTGAGATGTGGAAGTTGGTTGAGCTCAAAATTGCACTTGGTATTAAACATAGGAATCCTTATAAAGAGAGTTTGTGATAGTATTAGGTGGACCTTTGAAGTATGAAACAGACCTACAGAATTAACTAATGTGCAAGCATTGATTGACTGTCCATGCTTGCTGTTATTTTATAATGGGAGATATAGTGACATTTACTGCTTAGTTTGAATTAGAGTTCAGTTTGGCTAAGTCTTATTGTTCATAAGCAAATACTGTGACAGAAATGATTATGTTTTACTCTTATGTTTCTATTCAATTCCATGCTATAGTTAACTTTGTGATGGAAAAGTGTACAGTGTTGAAATTAGAACTTACTTTCAAGTCCAAGTAAGATTACTATTCAGTTTCATAAGTGTTTATTTTAAACCAATAAAATGTTTTTCTCTAAGTGTAAATTTGTAATAAAGAGTTTATTGAAGAGCTCTGAAGAAACTACCTTAGTTAGAACCTGAGAATTGTAATAAAACTGCTTTTACTGTGATAGTGTATAACATATCATGTTATTTACCTTTGTGTTTTCTCAAATAAAAGAACATGTTCAATACAAGAAGAGCTAATAGAGCATACAGTATGTCATTGAAACAATAATTTCTAGCATCTAAGAGGAAATACAGTTACTACAGTGTATTTTTAGCTTCCATCTACCTTAATTCTAGAAAACCTACACTGAAGTGTTAGACCTTTCTCGAGGTTAATTCATATTAAGCTTGATGCTTTTCTCACTCAGACTAGCCAATAATATAATAGCTAAATTCACAATCTTTTCTTTAAATAATGAATAAAGTTGAATTCTGATGTAAAGAATCCCCAAGTACTAGAGGATATTTGTTAGTAATTTTCCAAAATATGATAAATTTGTGGTATGTTTGGAATTATGGCTTTGAGTTTGTGGGTTAATTTTATGCTTAATCATGGAAGTAAATGGAGTTCAAAATTCCACTTGGTGCTAAACATACAAATCCTCCTAAGAGAGTTTGATTATGGTTTCTATTTCCTTTTAACTTAGGTTGTAGTACTGAGCATCCTTTCAAATGTCTCTGGGCCCTCTGCAAGTCCTCCTAAAGAAGTGTCTGTTCAGGTCCTTTGCTCATTTTTAATTGGGTTGTTTGTCTTCCTGGGGTTGAGCCATATGAGTTCTTTATATATTTTGGAGATCAAACCCTACTTCGTGGTATCATTGACAAATACATTTTTGCATACAGTTGATTCTCTTTTCATTTTGCTGATGTTTTCTTTAGTCATAAAGAAGATTTTTATTTTGATGAAGTCCCATTTGTTTATTCTTTCCTTTATGTACCTTGCTCTAGGGGATATATTGGTGAAAATATTCTTGCATGAAATATCTGAGATCTTCCTGCCTATGTTCTCCTCTAGGACTTTTATGGTGTCATGACTTATATTTAAGTATTTTATCCATCTTGAGTTTATTTTTGTGTATGGTGTAAGTTGGTGGTCGAGTTTCATTTTCTTTCTTTTTTTTTTTTTTTGCATGTACCTGTCCAGATCTCCCAACACCATTTGCTGGAGGCTAATTTTACTCCATTTTATGCTTCTGCCCCCTTTGTCAAATATTAATTGACCATGGAGACTTGGGTTTATTTCTGTGCTCTCTATTCTGTTCCATTGGTCTATGTGTCTGTTCTTATGCCAGTATCAGGATGTTTTTATTACTGTGGATTTGTAATACAGTTTGATATCAGGCACTGTGATCCCTCCTACTTTGTTCTTCTTTCTCAAAATTCCTTCAGCTATTCAGGGTCATTTATGGTTGCATATAAATTTTTGAAATGTTTGTTCTATATCTGTGAAATATGTCATTGGTATTTTAATACGGATTGCATTGAATCTATAAATTACTTTGGGTGGTATGAACATTTTAATGATGTTAATTCTTCCAATCCATGAGTACAGTACATGCTTCCATTTGTTTGTGTCTTCCTAATTTCTTCAGCGTTTTGTAGTTTTCTGAGTACAGGTCATTTAATGAGTTTCTTCACTTGAGAAAACACAGAGGTAAATAAGTTCACATATTATACAATATAGTGGAAAAAGCAGAATTTTTCCACTTCTCAGGATCTTACAAAGGTGGTTTCTTCTGGGTTCTTCAATAAATTCTTCATTACTACTTGCACTTATTAAAGAACACACAGGATAGTAGTTTACACTGAATACTTATTAAAGTGAATGGCAATCCTATTTGGACTTGAAACTGATCACTAATTTCAACTCTCTCCACTCTTCTAAGAAAAAAAATGAACTATAGCATGCTATTGAACAGACAAGTTATAGTAAAACTAACTAAATAAAAATAACATTTTATTTTTCAGTACTTGTTTCTGACCATAAGATTTAGCCAAACAGAACTCCAATTCAAACTTTATAGTAAATGTTAGTATAACTCCCATTCTAAACTCACAACTAACAAGAACATCCAACCAGTGTTTTCACATTAGTTAGTTCTGCAGTTCTGCTTCATGCTTCTCTCCTGCAGCTAATTTTGAAGTCAGCATACTTCCATGATTCAACATTAAGTTAACCAAATGAATCACAGTTGTAAACCTAAACATACCACAAATTTATCAAATTTTACAAAGATACTAAAAAATTTCCTTTAAAACTCAATGATTATTTACATCTGAAGTCAATTATGTTCATAATTTAAAGAGAAGCTTGTGAATTTAGCCATTTTATCCTCAGGTAATGTAAGATGGCAAAAATCAGGTTCTGTAGGAATCAATGTCAAGATAGTCCTAACACGTCAATGTAGATTTTAGAGAATTAAAATGCATGGAAACTAAAAATACACTATTGTAGCTATATTACTTGATAGATGTTGGAAAATTTTGTTTCCTCATCCTACACTATACTCTAAAACATCTTATTTAAATATGTCTCTTCATTTGAGAAAAATATACATAAATAATGTGACATAGTATACAATATCATTGTGAAAGGAGAAATTAACACTTATCAGGACTTTACAAAGATGGTTTCTACTATACTCTTCAATACATGCCTGCACTTACTGAAAAGCACACAGTTTATAGGTTTATTTATTTATGATTTATTTTATTGTTCTTCAAGTACAGTTGTCTCCATTTGCCCTCCACCACTCAGCTATGTTTGCCCATCCCCACCACTCACCCTCAATCCTACCATCCTTTGGCTTTGTCCTTGTGCCCCTTTTACGTGTTCATTGATGATCCCTCCCCTTCTATCTCACATTATTCCCCTACTTGCTCCCTTCTGGTTACTGTCAGTTTGTTCTTTATTTACATGGCTCTGGTTATACTTTTGCTTTGTCATCTGCTTTGTTGATTAGGTTTCACTTACAGGTGAGATCATATGGTATTCTTCATTTAAAATTATTATTTACTTTTATATCATTCAAGTACAATTGTCTCCATTTCCACTCACCACTCCGATACTCTCCACCAATCCCCACTTCCTAGCCTCATCCTATCCCCTTTTGGATTTCTCCACAGATCCACTATAAATGTGCCTTGAGATACCCCTGTCTTTCCCCCATTATCCCTCTCCCCCAGCCCTTATGGTTACACAGTTTGTTCTTTATTTCAATGTCTTTGGTTATATTTTACTTGCTTGTCTGTTTGTGTTAATTAGGTTCTACTTATAGGTCAGATCATATGGTATTTATCTTTCACTGCCTGGCTTATTTCACTTAGCATGATATTCTCCAGTTCCATTCCTTTTGTTGTTAAGGGTAGGGGCTCATTTTCTCTTTATACTGTGTAGTATCCCATTATGTAAATATACCACAGTTTTTTTTTTTTGATACACTAGTTTACTGATAAGCACTTAGGTTTCTTCCAATATTTGGCTACTGTAAATACTGTGATGAACATTGGGGAGCATAGGTTCTTTTGAATTGGTGTTTCAGGATACTGATGGTATACTCCCAGCAATGAAATTGCTGGGTCAAAAAGCAGCTCCATTTTTAATTTTCTGAGGAAATTCCATATTTTTTTCCACAATGGCTGCACCAGTCTGCAATCACACCAACAGTGCACTAAGGTTCCTTTTTTCTCCACATCCTCTCCAACACTTGCTGTTTGTTGATTTGTTTATTATGTCCCTTCTGACCTGTTTGAAGGAGTATCTCATTGTGATTTTAATTTGCATCTCCGTGATTGCTATTGATGCTGAGCATCCATGCATATGTCTCTGGTCCCTCTGTATGTCCTCCTTGGGGAAATGTCTGTTTAGGTCCTTTGACCATTTCTTAATTGGATTGTTTGACTTCCTGGAGTGGAGTCATGGGAGTTCTTTACATATTTTGGAGAGCAAACCCTTGTCTGAGGTATGGTTGGAAATATGTTTTCCCATATGAGTTCTTTTCTTTTCATTTTAGCCATGGAAATCTTTTTATTTTGATGACGTCTCATTTGTTTATTCTTTCTTTGTCTGTTGCACCTAGAGGACACATCAGTGAAAATACCGCTGGGTGGAATATCTGAGATTTTGCTGTCTATGTTATCCTCTAGGATTTTTATGGTGTCATGACTGTGATTATACCCTAAGGATCCTGAAACACCAATTCAAAAGAACCTAGGCACCCAACGTTCAAGCAGCACAATTTACAATATCCAAAGGTCAGAAGCAACTTGAGTGCCCATCAGTAAATGTGTTGATCAAAAAGCTATGTCACATTTACACAATTAAATAGTACTCAGCAGAAAGAATTTCTACCCTTCATGACAGCATGGATGGAACTGGAGAGCATTAAGCTAAGTGAAATAAGCCAGGCAGTAAAAGACAAATACCATATGGCATTACCTATAATTGGAACTTAATCAAGAAAACAAACAAGCAAACAAAATACAACCAGAGACATGGAAATAAAGAACATGCTGACAGAAACCAGAGAGGAAGGCAGAGATGGATAATGGGGTAGGGCCATTAACATACATGTATAAAGGACATAGGGACAAAGCCAAGGGGGGTAGGTTTGAGGTTGGGAGATGGGGGTAGATGCAGTGGGGGGTTGTGGTGGGATAAAACTGCAGACAACTGTAATTGAACAACAATAAAGTAATTTAAAAAATAGAGATTGTGTTGAATCTAAAAATTGCTTTGGGTAGTATGGACATTTTGATTATGTTAATTCTTCCAGTCCATGATCATGGTATATGCTTCCATTTGGTTGTGTCTTCCTTAATTTATTTATTCACTTTTGTGTATTTTTCTTAGTACATGTCTTTTTCCTCCTTGGTTAGATTTATTTCTAGGTACATTATTTTTCCTGTTGCTATATCAAATGGCATTTTTCCCCAATTTCTGCTGACTTTGTATCCCGCTGTTTGCTCAAATTCAGTTATTAGGTCGAATAGATTTTTGGTGGATTCTATAGGGTTTTCTATGTACATTTCATGTCATCTACAAACAATGACAATTTTATTTCCTCCTTTCCAGCTTGGATGCCTTTTACTTTTTTTCTTGTCTGATCACTGTGTCTAGAACTTCCAATGCTATGTTGAATAGAAGTGATGAAGGTGGACATCCCTGTCTTTTTCTTGTTTTTAGTGGGAAAATTTTCAGTCTTTGTACATTGAAAATGATGTTGGTTGTAGGTTTCTGCTATATGGCCTTTATTATGTTAAGGAATGCTCCCTCTAATCCCAGTTTGTTGAGTGTTTTATCATAAACAAGCACTATACCTGATGAAATGACAGGATCATGTATTTTTCCTTTCCTTTCTTACATGTAGGATTTTACATTTATTGATTTGCATTTATTGTAATATCCTCACATGCTTGTTATGAATCCCACTTGATCATGGTGTGTGATCATTTTAATGTATTGGTGGATATGGTTTGCTAATATTTTCTTGAGAATTTTAGCATCTATGTTCATCAGCCATAATGGCCTATAGTGTCTTTCTTTGTTATATCTTTTTCTGATTTCAGATTAAGATGATGTTGGCCTCATATAAAGAGTTTGAGAGTCTTCCCTCTTCTTGGGTTTTTGGAATAATCAGAGAAGGATAGTGTTTGCTCTTCCTTGAATGTTTTGTAAACTTCTTTTGTAAAACTGACCAGTACAGAGCTTTTGTTACTATGAGGTTTATTATTATTATTATTATTATCATTACTACTACTACTACTATTTCAATACACCAGTAGGCATTCTGCTCTTCATTCAGTTTGGAAGATTATGTTTTTCTAGAAATTTGTCCATTTCATCCAGGTTTTCAAATATTTTGGCATATAGTTGTTAGTAATTTCTTTCAATCATTTTTATTTCCTTGGTATCAGTTGTAATCTCTCTTATTTCATGACTGTTTTTGTTTATTTGTGTCATTCTTTTTCCTTGATGAGTCTGCTTAAAGGCTTGCTGATTTTATATTTTCAAAGAACCAGCTCCTGGATTTCTTGGTCATTTGAATTGTTCTTTTAGTCACTATGTCATTAATTCTACTCTGATCTTAATTATTTCCTTACTGCTACTCACTTTGGGCTTTATTTTTATTCCTCTAGTTCTTGTAGATGTAAGTTTAGGCTGTTTATTTTGCTTTCTGTCTTTTTTATGATCTTATTTAATTAGGCCTGTATCATTATGAACTTCCTTCTAAGGACTGCCTTTGCTGTATGCCACAGGTTTTGGAGTGTTGCTTTTCTCTTAAGGTTGTTTTTTAGTTTCAAGCCCTTGTGGTCTGAGAAAATGCTTGATATGTTTCCAATTTTTTTGATTTTGTTAAGGCTCATCTTTTGTCCTATATGCAGTCTATCTTTGAGAATGTTCTTGTGCATTTGGAAAAAAATGTATTTTTCTTCTTTGGTATCAAAAGTTCTTTCTCTCTCTTCTGGCCAAGATGTAGGCATAGATAGACTGTGATTATTCACACAACCAAAATAAGAAAAATAAAAATTTAGAAAAAAAAACAACCAGTACTGACAGAAAATTGAACTATATGGAAGTCCGACAACCAAGGAGTTAAATTAGACACATTAATCCAGACTGGTAGGAGGGGCAAAATCATGTGGCCAGGTGGAGAGGGGTTGTGGCAAAAAAAAAAAAAAGCAGTAGCTGGTATAGCCCAGGCATTCAGGCAGTAGCTGATGGACCCCAGGTGCTCAAGGTGACAGCAGGTAGACCCAGCAAGACAATGGATTGTGGAGAAGTGCCGGCAGGCAAGGTGGTTGACAGACCCAGCAGTCCCTCATTCACACACAGGTAAACCAGGCAAAACTGGGGAGTAGGACAGACCTTGAAACCCAGGGTCCTGGCATGAAGAAACAAAACCTAAAATCACCAATTGAAAACACTTGTGGGGGTTCAGGTGCCAGGAGAGATTCCCAGCCCCACAGGAGGTTTTGTTGGAGAGACCCACAGGGTCCTATGACATACACAAGCCCACCCACCTGGGACTAAGCACCATCAGGGCCCAGTTAGCTTGGAGGAAGTTGCAGAAGTGACTGGAATACGGCCATTCTTTCTTCTTGGACTCCTGCCCCACATACAGCCTCACAACCCAGTGACTGGGCTGACCTGTCTGGGTGAGCACCTAAGGCACTGCCCCTCACTATGTTACAAGTACATCAAGACAAAAAAAAAATGTCCCAAATGAAAGAACAGATCAAAGCTCCAGAAAAAATTCAACTAAGTGATGAAGAGATAGCCAACCTATCAGATAAATGGTTCAAAGCACTGGTGATCAGGATGCTCACAGAATTGGTTGAATTTGATCGCAAGTTATATGAAAAAATGAAAGCTACACTAAGTGAAATAAAGGAAAATGTACATGGAACCAATAGGAATGGGATGGAAACTGGGGCTCAAGTCAATGGAATGAACCAGAGGGAAGAAATAAACATCCAATTAGAAAAGAATGAAGAAAAAAAATTTAAAAAAATGAGAGGATTAGGAACCTCCAGGACATCTTTAAACATCCCAACATCTGAGTTATAGGGATAGCAGAAGGAGAAAAGGAAGAGCAACATGTGGAAAAGTTATTTGAACAAATAATAAAGGAGAACTTCTCCAATTTTGCAAAGGGAATAGACTTCCAGGAAGTCCAGGAAACTCAGAGAGTCCCAAAGAAGTTGGGCCCAAGGAGGAACAAACCAAGGCACACCATCATTACATTAGCCAAGATTAAAATGAAGGAGAGAATCCTAGAAGCAGCAAGAGATAAGGAGATGGTTACCTACAAAGTAGTTCCCATCGGACTGTCAGCTGATTTCTCAAAAGAGACCTTACAGGCAAGAAGGGGCTGGAAAGAAGTATTCCAGAAGTAGTATATTGGATATGCATGTCCCTGTTAGGTACTTCACTTCTACTTGGAAAAATAATTTGAAACAGACTGTGGTGCAGAAGCTTTTTCTAGTACAAAACTGACATACACCTTCACATACATTCACCCTCTGGCTCAGGGAACAGTGATTTCATTGACTCCCTCACTATCAAACTTACCAATCACCTGATCTTGTTGTCCAAAGATTCTTCAACAGTTCAGCAGCAAACAGAACCTATCATGTCAGACATGTAAAAAATTCATCATGTACTGAAATGAATAGGTACATTGAGTTACAAAAGCTGCTATTGGGTTTCACAGAGAAGCTGCTTCATATGAAATCTACTCATTCCCATGTGGTTTCTAGATTTTCAAACCCTTTACCTTTCTTTCTTCAAAAGAGAAAGGCACTAGGAGCATGCAAAGTGGACTTTTGTGTTCGTATACACTTGGATATTCACAGACCTGCGTAGTTCAAGTCATGTAACAAACTGTACTTGGATATACTAGTTGTGGTATGCTTTTCTACTTCAAATAATACATTGCAGAAAACTGTTGTCCATAAGCATATTCTACTTCATAACTGACACTGTGCTGTGCCTCCAGCCCCAATTTGTCCCATGGAACAGTGATTTCAGTGGATCTATCACTATCAAACAATACACTAATGTAATCCTGTTTCACAAAGGAATTTCAACACACTGCCAAAAATATGTATCATCTCAAATACCACTAGAATTCAGAAAGTAATGAAATGTGCACATGTACATGGCATTCAAAATGCTACCGAATGGTTTTCATGAACAAGCTTCTCATGAAATTTTCTCATTCACAGGTGATTTGTAGTTGTTAAGAAAGTTCTCTCCTGTTTTATCAGAGTGAAAGCCACTCCTAGTGTGGAAATTGCATTTTTATATTCATATTCAATTGGACATTCAGGAACCTGCACAGTCCAAAACTTATAGAACACTGTATTCTCATGTCCTAGTCAGGGTACAATTTTTGCTTAGAATAATACATTGAGAAAACTGTGGTCTAGAGCATATTTTACATCCAGATTGACATGTCCTATGGAACCAGACCCTCTTTGGCCCTTGGAACCATGATTTCACTAGCTCTTTTGCAATCAAACGCACATCTGAACTAATCTTGCTTCCCAAACATACCTCAAGAAAAAAGCAGAGAACACCATTTATCCTCTCTAACACCACTAGAATTCATTAGGAATTGAGATGAAAACTTGTACATGGCGACATAAACCCTGGGGATTGGTTTTCCCAAAACCTGCTTCTGAAGAATTGTTCTAATTCCCCACTGGTTTTGTGGTGTTCAAGCACTTCACTAATGTTTTCTCAGAATGAAAGGCACTGTAAAATGGCATGTTGGCTCTTAGGATCATATTCACTCTGAACTGCACAAAGCTGCAGCATCCAAATCAGGTAGTAGATTGGATGTGCATGTCCCAGTTGGAGTCTTCTCTTCCTCTTGGAAAAATACTTTGCAGCAGACTGTGGTGCAGAAGCTTTTTCTAGTTTAAAACTGACATAATCCTTTGCATCCATTCACCCTCTGGCTCAAAGAACAGTGATTTCAGTAGCTCCATCTCAATCATCTTACCAATGATGTGATCATGTTGTACAAAGATTCTTTAACAGTTCTGTAGCAAACAGCACTTATCATATCAGACATGTAAAAAATTCATCTCGTGCTGAAATGAGTAGGTATATGGAGTTACAAAGGCTCCTATTGGGTTTTACAGAAAAGCTGCTTCGTGTGAACTCTACTCATTCCCAAGTGGTTTCTAGATTTTCAAACCCTTCCATTACCTGTCTTTCATCAAAAGAGAAAGGTACTAGGAGCACAGAAGTTGGACTTTTGTGTTCATATACACTTGGATATTCACAAACCTGCATAGTCCAAGTTGTGTAACAGACTGTCCTTGGGTATCCTAGTTGGGGTACACTTCTCTGTTTTGAAGAAGACATTTCAGAAAACTGTTGTCCATATGCATAGTCTACTTTATAACTGACACTGCACTATGCATGGAGCCCTAATTTGTCCAATGGAGCAGTGATTTCAGTAGGTCTATTGCTATGAAATGAAACACTAATGTGATCTTGTTTTAGAAAGAAACTTCAAGAGACTGCCAATAAACATTCATCATTTCAGACAACACTAGATTTCAGCAAGTACGGAAATGTGCACAAGTACATGGCATTCAAAATGCTGGTTTTGGTGAACCAGCTTCTAATGAAAGTTCCTCATTCACAGGTCATTTTTAGGTGTTTGGGCAGTTCTCCCATGTTTTCTCAGAGTGAAAGCTGCTCGTGGCAGCACAGCAATTGCACTTTTATGTTTATATTCAATTGGATATTCAGAAACCTGCCTAGGCTGAGATGTATAGAAGACTGTACTTGCATGTCCTAGTAGGGGTACACTCTTTTGCTTGGAAGAATACATTGAAAACACTGTGGTCTGGAGCTTATTTTACCTCCAAACTGACATGTCCTACGAAACCAGTCACTCTTTGGCCCTTGAAACAGTGATTTCACTAGCTCTTTCACTCTCAAACTGACCACTTAAGTGATCTTGTTTCATAAAGATACTTCAAAGGATTGCCAGAAGCAGCGCTTATCATCACAGACACCTCTGTGATGAGGAATTCAGCAAGTATTGAAATGAAAACTTGTACATGGCAACACAAATGCTTGTGATCAGTGATCCCAAAAACCCATTTCTTAAGAATTGTTCAGATGGGAGAGGGAGAAGATGGTGGTGAGGTAGGTGGAAGCAGAGTCCACTTTCCTCTGCACTTGGGTGAAACACTTAATCGATCTTCTGAGGAACAGAATGAACAGCAAACATTATCCCAACATTTATGAAGATTGGAGACCAAAAATTGTAGAGGACATTGAAAAATCAGATGGTAAGGAGAGTGTTTTAGGATAATATGGTCCCTCAGACCACCACAGGGACAAGGGCAGCTGTAGCCCCAGACCTGGTACCTGCTGGGTCTGAAGCAGGATTCATGGGAGCAAGCAAGTGCAATGGCTCCCACCCCTGCCAAACAAGGTTTGAGCAGGACCTGGAAGTGTGAAGTTGCAGGGGGAGCCTAAAAAAAGTGCAAATACACAGGGCAGATGTGTACCCACTGAGACTGTGGACTCTGGCTGGGAAGAATTGGGCAGTGATGGACCCTAACTGGTCAGTCCCTGGTCTAGTTAGAGAGCTGGGCTGTGTGAGAGGCCAGGTGCTTGTTTGGAGCGGCAGGCTTGAATGGGAGGAATTTTTCAAAAAGAAAAAGAGAAAAAAAGAGACACTCAGCAACTGTTTGAGGAATTCGCCAGGCAGCCAACCCTGCATCCTGTGCCCTTACCCCTGCCCAACTGTGAGCTCACTCCTACAGTCCTGGTGACAGTGCGCACCTGACCACATGGCCCAGCAGCTGCCTGTCTGATCCCAGCAGCAAGCCAAGTAAGTGCTCAGGCCTGGACCGCAGCCCCAGGACAAAGTGCGCCTGACCCCCACCACCCAGAGGCACTTCCTACACTGCTCTTGATCCCAGAACCCTGCAGGGCTAACTGGCTCTCTAAGAGGAAGGTGGAGATGCCCCCACAGAGGAGCTGCAAAGCTCAGGAAGTCAGCACTCCCAGAAAGAATTAACTCAGTGGGAGGGCTGAACTACCCTGAAGGAGCTCTGAGAGTCACTAGTATCTAGGACAGCAAAGAGTGAGGAGGTGGTGTGTGAGTTGTCCCTAACTGGTGCACCTCAAAGACAGCACAACCAACTGACTGAAGGCATAAACTTAGCACAGAAGGGCACTGGGGACCCAGCATTGAACTGAGGAACTGGGCTAGAGGCTGGGCAACTGCAGAGTGCAGCTCAGGAAGGGAGATAAATGAAACAAATCCCTCCTCAGCCCGATGCATCCAGGAAGACCAGAAGAACTGGTTTGGCTGGTTTAAAGCCCTGAGGAGGCTTTTTTAAAAATATTTTTTAAAAATTCCTTCTTCCTTCTTTCCTTTTTTATTCCTCCTTCCTTCCTTCCTTTTTTTTTTAAATTTCCACAAGCAAGACAACAAAACCTTGAGCTGTGAAAAGATAAGAATTAGACTCAAAGAGGAGTCATCCCAGCAACTGAAACAGACACATTACACTTTGGTACTCCAGAGAACTTGCAGGTTATCATATATTTGTACTAGTATTTTTCATTATTCTTACATCTTTTATTTTACTAGTATTTTTGTATTCCTTTCTGTTTAGTCTTCTTCACTTGGTTTGTTAAATTGCATTGTTTGACTGTTTTCACTTCTTCTCTCTTTCATAGTGTATTTTTAATTTTCCATCTTTCACTTTGCTTGCATTGCACTAGCATACTACTCTAGGTCCTGTGCTTTCAATTCTTGTAATCTAGAACACATAAATTCTGTCATATGATTGTTGCTCCATAACTATTGTAAATAATTGCAGTTCCACGCAACTGTAAATACTACACAGCACACCTCCCGGATCTTATCTCACTTCACTGTTTCCTGAACTTTATTACTGTGGTGGTTAACTCTATTCTCTTGCACATTACACCTGTTTTCTATCCTTTACTCTCACTTTACCTCATAATCTGACTCCCCACAAACTCGCTGCTTTCTAGATCCAACTCACAATCCTTCCCTGCCCCTAACAAGTGTCTTATCTTTTTTCCACCCTTTCTAAAAAGTGGCTAGTTGGGTGAAATGTTTAACACTATACATATCCAAAGGATATCCTATCTCTTCTCTAATGGTTGGTACTTTAAAAACCATAGAATACACTCCTGTTGTCTTAGACCATTTTGCCTTCCCACTTAAAATGATCACAAAAAAGAGTAGGTGGGAGCAGTGATCACCAGTATACCTGCTGGAAGAGGAAACCTACCAACAAAGGAACCACCAACAAATAAAAACAGAAAAGGTGAAGAAGGGAGTGGAAACCACACTAACTTCAATTCAGGACCAATTTGGAAATACAACTAAATGGTATAGAAATTACTCACAACAAACAACTGAACAAGAGTGAGAGCAAAGCCTCAAAACCTCATACACACAGAAGAATCAGTTTCAACACGACTTTTCTACACATGCGCAACAGAATACAAGATGTGGATAGAGTGACCCTCAGTTAACAATCTGGAGGGAAGGACCCACCAAAGAAAGACCCAACAACAGTCAAATCCCAAAGACATACAGTGAGCCAACATAGATGACAGCCCAAGACCAGCAAGCAACAAAATATCAACAAAGATATTGCAACAATGAACAATGTTTCAGGTAAATGTACTTAACTAATATATAGAGAGAGCCTTTCATCCCAAAGAAGCTAAATACATATTCTTTTAAAATGCACTTGGAACATTTTCAAAGATATCCCACATGATAGGACACAAAACAAGCCTCAACAAATTCAAGGATATTGAAATCATATCAAGCATTTTCTCGGGCCACATGGGACTGAAACTAGAAACCAACCTCAAGGAAAAAACTCAACAACACTCAAACTCATGGAGATTGAATAGCATGCTATTAAACAATGAATGGGACAAAAATGTATCAAGGAAAAAATCAAAAAGTTTTTGGAAACAAATGATAATGAACTCACAATAACCCAACACTTATGGGACACAGCAAGGGATGTCATGAGAGAGAAGTTCATAGTGATACAGGCCTACCTAAAAAAGATAGAAACATTTCAAATAAACTACCTAACTTTACACCTACAAGAACTCGAAGAACAGTAACAAAGACAGCCCAGAGCAAGTAGAAAGAAGGAAATGAGCAAGTAGAAGGAAGGAAATAACCAAGATCAGATCAGAATTAAATGACGTAGAGGCTAAAAACACAATTCTAAGGATCAATAAATCCAGGAGCTGGTCATGGCTCTCTGTGTTTTCATCTTCCTCTTAACTTCTTATGCTCTCAATTAATCTGTCTTTCTCTTCTCCATGTCTTTGTGGGGTTGAGATTCTGGAGGCATTTATTCTGCTGGTACCAAGGTGCTCCTAAAGATTTTATTATGTGGAAGGAAGCTAAAAATAAATTATTTGACTTAAAATGTCAACAATATATGTACATAAGAGCCCCAGTGTGGATACATACACTGTGCATGTTGGGGATTAGATTTCAAAATATTTATATGTGGTGTGGGTTCTGAGATGCTGTGAGCTGAGGATGTGCCCTCTACGGTGTAGCAAAGGTATGTCCTTCATGAGGCACTTAGTGAAAAGGATTTAATTTGTCCTGTTCTAAGTAATAAATGTTGCATGGGATACATTAGGCAGCAAAGCATGGAAGCATTTAAAAGGAAGCATTGGGATTTGTAAAGAGAGATACATCCTAGGTGGAGAGCTAGAAGGAGTTGAAGTTTAAAAATTGACCCAGTTTTAGAGAACTAGGAGCAAGAGTCTCTGATGTGTCTTGCTTGGACACGTTCTTGGGATGTCTCATCTGAAGAAGCACAGTCTTCACACAGAATAGAGAGGAGCCAGCACTGGCATTTTTGCACACTGGTGTTTTCAAATTCTGGGCTTTTGATGAAAAAGGAGTTGAATGAAAAAAATGTACAGAAACAGGGCTGGTAGGAATCAAATGAACAGGGCTTTTGTTAGTTGGAAGTTAAGCATACATATGGGGTGGGGGGCTGTCACAAGTTGGAAGGTAGGGAGACATGGGTGAGACTGGATTCAGTTGGAAGACAGGGAGAAGTATGCAGGGCTGGAGTAGTTGAACCCCTGAAACAGATGTGTGGACTTGGTGTCAGTTTGAAAGCAAAGACAGGTGGGCAGGAATAGTATCAGTTGGAGTCACAGAGAGGTATGATGCTGCTGTCAGTTTGAAGAAATGGAAGTTGGACAGGGATAGAATGAATCAGAAATAAATATAAGGTGCATGGAATTTCCATCTTTTGGAAGAGGAGGTGGGCTTCACATTAGTTTAATTTTTTTCTTATTACTCTTATAGAGTTGCCCAGATTTATTTTTGGCCTGTATTATTTTCTGGTTTTTGAAGACTACTTATTGAAGACACTTTCTTAAACTGTCACCACTCTGTTTTATTTCCTTTAACCAATAGTGTTTTCTTATGCTTGTTCACTATAAACTGAACTATCTTCATCCTGTGCCTGCTTAGAACATGGAACTTGACTTTGTGAAGTTCAGACCCACAGAGTCAGTTTTACAGACACCAGTGAGAGCCCTTGCTGAGAGCCTCTTCTCTTTTCCAGCTTTCTCTGTAATCTTTTAAAACATTCTTTCTATACCTTTTGAGACATGGCTGCAGAAATAGATTGTTTCTGAGATCTGATTCAGTCCTGCTGACATACAAGCCTCTCATCAGGAGCCGCCTGTCAGCTGTTGTATATTTCTTTCCACCAGAGTTATGAAGGAGGCAATTTGTCTGTCATGGTGGAGGAGGATAGCTTCTAGTATGCCAGTGGCACTGGGGTGATTGTGCAGGTAGTGCAGGGCATCAGTGCTCAGCCTATGTTCCGGAGATTGGACCTGTAGGACTATTGAAAGAATGGCTTCCTGCATCTCCAAGAACACCTGGAATGGTGGATCTGCACTCACTAATGCTCCCCTTTCTCCCACTGGGACCCAAAGACCAAAAGGTGATGGAACCTGGCAACAGCAGATGTGGATGCCTGGAGTCTGCTCCAGAGGTGCTTACCAGTTCTGGGTGATAGGATGGGTGGACAGGGTGGCACGCACCTGGCTGTCTTTGCTCCTGGGGTCCTTCCCTTCCTTGGCAAAACCTCTGAAAGTTTTCTAAGTCGTGATCTAAAGATGTGAAGAGAGAGGCTACCCTCTGACTACGTGGGGTCAGGCTGCTGTCTACCTGGCTCGTGTGTGTGTGGGCCTGGGTGCTTGTCACCAAAGCAGACTTTTTTGCTGAGTCAAGTTCCAGAGGTGGGGATAGCCATGGGGTCTGCATGGAGGCACTTGGGGGGTGAATCTGTTTGGATGTGGGTAAGGTTGGGTCCCAGCCATTGGACTCAATTTCTCTACATTGTGTTCTCCAAAATCCCCAATTTGGGGAGTGCAGTGAGCTGTCCTCTGAGTGAGGAAGCCTGGACACTGTTCTTGTCTTGCCTGCTGTCTCCTGCTTCTTCCTATTCCCACATCCTTCCTACCTGACTAGCTGGTGTCCACTCCTGGTTCTCCAGCGCCACCCACCCATGCCTTTTCGTTTTACAAAGTGCATCTCTGGCTGCCTGGATGACTATTTAGCTGGGTGCTGAAGTTCACAAATTGACCAGGCCTGGAGTTAGACTTGTGCGCACAGCAACTGGGTCGAGAAGCTGACAGGTCAGTCTCATACTTGCCAATTTGCTCACTTATAAATACTGCACATAGGATGCTTAAGTTTTCTTCAAGTGGAGGAGGATGGAAAGCAGAGGAATAAATGCTATATAACATTTTTTTTTCAAATATGGCTGGTATACAACAGCCTGTTACTTTTACTTGTACAATACAGTAATTCGACATTTACCTTGCCTATAGTGCAGTCAGATCACAATATCTGTCCAGTTGTCTCCATGCAAACTTATGATGAAGCTATTAAAGTTACATCTCTTTTTCTAAAAAAGAGTAAACACATGACCATGTATCATAAAATCATTGCAATGATTACCATTTCTGTTACTGCCTATCATTTACGGGTGTTTCACAGTGGCATCTGCTATTACAACCCAAATTGCCTCCAATCAAGTTTCTCTCTTCACAAAGCAGAGACCCCTTCCAGTTGTACCCAGAAAGCCCAGTTGACCCCTTCCTTTTAAGAAATTTTTTAATTGACACAAAAACAGTAGTCTCAGGTGGCAGACCTGTATGACTTTTCCAAGTTCACCAAAAATGCATTCAAACAAACTCTTTAGTGTCCTTGCTTTCACAGTGTAGAATCATATGGGAGGAGTCATTCCTTGACATGGTGAATATCCCAGCCTCAGTGGTGTTGGAACAGAAAAGGAAGGAAAAGAGGACAGAGAGGAGACAGAGCAAGGAGGAGAGAGGAAGAGAGAGAATAAACTTTCCAAAGTCCCTTTCTGCTGCCATGATACTAGAGGAGGCCTAGCTGCTGAGTGGCTGGCCATGTTTCCAACCTGGAGGGCTCAGAATGGAACCAAATGGTCAGTCTCCACGAGACTGGTGGTCACTTTTATAGCTTCCAGAGGAAAAAGACCAACCACATGGCTTGGCTGAGAGTGACAGGAGATGTGGAGGCCTGACGGAGGCAAGCAGGGAAAGGGTATAGGGAATGAGGAGAGATAGGAGCACAGATTGTGTAGTAGAGAGCAGAAGGCAGTTTAGAGGTTCATAACAGCCATT
>PVKU01014284.1:0-23935 GCA_004027475.1 Anoura caudifer
TCTACCTTTTGACCCAGCAATTCCACTGCTAGGATTATATCCTAGGAACCCTGAAACACCAATCCAAAAGAACCTATGCACCCCAATGTTCATAGCAGCACAATTTACAATAGCCAAGTGTTGGAAGCAACCTAGGTGCCCATCAGTAAATGAATGGATCAAGAAACTTTGGTACATTTACACAATGGAATTCTATGCATTAGAAAGAAAGAAGGAACTCCTACCCTTTGCAACAGCATGGATGGAGCTGGAGAGCATTATGCTAAGTGAACTAAGCCAGGCAGTGAAGGACAAATACCATATGATCTCACCTTTAACAGGAACCTAATCAACAGAAAAAACAAACAAGCATAATATAACCAAAGACACTGAAATTGAGAATGAGCTGACAGTCACCAGAGGGGAGAGGGGAGGGAATTTCAGGGGGAAAGGGGAAGGGTTTGGAGCAACAAGTATAAAGGTCACATGGACAAAAACTAGGGAGAGCGGAAATGGGAGGGGGGTGGGGAGGGCTGGGGTGGTGGGCTGGAATGGGAGCAAAAGACAGAAAACTGTACAAGAACAACAATAAAAATAAAAATAAAAATAAAAAATAAAAGAAAATAGATGGAGGAGGTTAAAAATAGTATAGGAAACAGAGAAGCCAAAGAACATATATGTACAACCCATGGACTTGAACTAATGGGGGAGGGATATGGGTGGGAGGCAGGGTTTAGGGAAAAGGGGAATAAGCAGTGGGGAATCGGACAACTGTAATAGCATAATCAGTAAAATATATTTTTGAAAAAGAAAAAATAAATAAAACATTATCTCATTCAGAGAAGAAACTAAAACCCTTGTGGTGGTCAGCAAAGCCTCCAAGATCTGGATCCTCTATCCCTCTGACCTGTCCCTCCTTCTCACCATGTCACTCATGCTGAGAGCTGTTCTTACCACCTTGCTTTTAACAAATCATAATGCTTATCCTCTAAACTCAGGGAGTCTTGTGCTTGCTTCTTTCTCTCGCTGGTGTTTGTGCCCTATATCTTCATGTCTTTTACCACACCTCTTTCAGGTATCTGTTCACCTACAGCATTATCATTATGTCCTCTTCCTACTATACTTTATCTCAGAGGTATCCTATACACACACACACACACACACACACACACATATAAGTATGCACATATGTGTTTATTTTCACAGTTCCTTTTTCTATTCACTATCACATAAGTTCTATGGATCCATTTTTTTTCTTTTGCTCTCTTCTGTCCTGCAGAGGCTGGAATCTCTCCTGGCTCTTAGCAAGTACTCAATGAATATGTATAGAAAAATAAGTAAGGAAATGACTGAGTTAATTCAAACTTGAAAAGAAAGGAATGTATTTGAAAATTAAGATATCCTTAAAATCTATGATACAATATAAATTACTGCACAGAATAAATGTTTAAAGTGTTTCTTATTTAACATTCATACTCTATAACATGTTTGGTTACACATGTTAAGTGCAGACAGATTTATGGAACCTCTGGCTGAGGACAGAGTGGAGTCAGTGGCAACCCAGAGTAGAGACTGCCATCAACTTTGGGAAACCCAGTGGATAAACTCCAAGCTGAACGCATCTATGTGCATGTTAATGAATGAGTCCCAGGGTCATTTCCAGCTATTATTTTTGTCCAAAGAGATTAATTACACTCATTGTCCAAAAGATTTGCTACTATTATCATACCTCCATAATGAGATATTATCCTAAATCATATGATCAGAAGTTACAGTCTTTCATAATCATAGAATTGGAAATTCAAGACATACATCAAAACTAATTTAGTCTAATCATTTGATTTTTATAAGTACAGAAACTAAGACGAAGAGAAATGAGAGCAAGATCTTGTATTTTCAGACAGAACAGCCTCCAAAGCCATGTTTCCTAAATTTCCATCTGAAATATTTTGCAACACCATGTTTCAAAGTAAGACTATTTTCACAAGTTCACATAATCAAAAGAAATAATAAACATTTTTGCGATCTAACCTACAGTGGAGGGTAAGAAATCAATTTTAGAGCTGTCCCCTGCACACACTTTTGAGCTCTTAAAAGAAAACTACTGCCGGTATCCAAATCAAGTCCTGAAATCAAAGGTTCTTTCTTCTGCTGTTGTTGTTATTGTTGCTATTTTCTTTGAACTTCCTGTAGTTGAGCTTTTCCTGAACCTCTTCACTTTGAAGTGAAGTGCTCCAGTAATTTATTTGGCATGCTCTGTTATACAGGTAAAGGAATAAATATTCTCCTTTAAAAAACTAAAAAAAAATTAAATGTTGATTCTTTTAGGATAGAATATATAGAGAAAGTGACCATAAAATACAGAAACATATATGAATATAATTTTTTTGTAAATGTTAGCATTAATGTTAAATTTACATACAGACCTACATTTTGAGATAGTATTGCCAATTGCTAACTGTCCGGCCAATGGCACAAGCCATACACACCTATGAGTGATCCTTGACTTCATCCTTTCCTTCACTCTATAATCTTTTGCAGGATTTTCTTTTGATTTTACCTAATAAATATATTACTCTATTTTTAAAATTTCTTCTACCACCATATTAGTCCAAATTAACATTTCTCACATGAATAAGTACCAAAGCCTTAAAATGTAAAACTGATTGTTTACCATGCCACTTCCATCATTTCAATGGTTTCTTAGTACTGTCAGAAAAATAGTCAAAACCCCAAATCCAGTTTAATACTTTTTCAGCTACATCTCACGCCACGTTCTGTTTTCCTACATACACTAAAATGTGCGTAATTTAGTTCATTTATATTTGCCATGGTCTTCCTTGCTTAATATACATCGTAGCTCTTTTAGAATGCTCTTCTCTACTTTTACCAATTTAACTCCTAGAAATTATCATACTTTAGCTTTAGATAGGCCTAAACCTCACTTATAGGTACTCTTTTCATACCCCTTTAAATAGTTGCAAATTTAGATTTGTATTTGCATTATTATGATTAATAATTACCTCTCGAAACAGAGAGCTACAAGAAAGCATGGGCCATACCAGTTCATACTAATAATTTTGCACCCATGTCTAACCCACAGTAGTTACACAGAAAAATATTTATGGAATCAGTGAATAATCTTCGCTCTAGCTGAGATATTATACATTGCATCTGAGCCTCCAGTTATTACAAACAGGAATGTTTTAGTTCAACTCAGACTCTGGATGACACAGATGCTGCGATAAAGCTGCAGAGCAGCAGTCGCCAAAAATCTCACTGCCTTATGCAGGCACAATAATTTATTTCATGCTTATGGATTTGTAGGTCAAATACAATTTGATTAATCTCAGCTAGGATTGCCTACTGGTCTCAGATAGACGGCTGGCTTTGAGTCAAGTCTGGTCCACTGCAAGGATCTTCATTCTAGGTGCCACGTATAGGCTTTCTGGACATGTAGTCTTCATGACCAAGGTCAGCAGCTACAAGAAAGCTGCTGAGATTTTACCAGCCTTCTAAATCTTCATCTTGAAGCTGTTATTTTTGTCAGCATTCCGTTATGGAAAGCAATTCCCATAACAAAGTCCACAATTAGTGAGCAGGAAAATACACTGTACCTTTGGCAAAGCTTTGGCTAAGATGGGGAGAGCAGGAATAATGTGGAAAAGTAATACAATCTATACCACCTGAGAACACAGAGTGATAGCAAGTGTTCTTCTGCATTGATGGCACTTTAGAAAAATAAAATTCTAAATTATTAGTAAGAGAGAGTAATCATAGACTGGGGACATTTTTAAATAAAACAGCTGCCTTGCGGAGATACTAGATGTTGGTTATGACTAGCTTCTTTGCATTTTCCTGAAATCCTAACTTCTGCTCAGAAGACAGATTTCCTGCCAATTCATTCACTTTGATTCCATGCTTGTAAACATTCACCTCACCCTATTTGGTTTATTATGAAGCATTTCTCTCTTCCCAATGTTTCTAGGTATGTTAGATGAATCCTGGATCTGCTACAGAAATGGCATGACAGTGTCCCTTGAGCCAATATTAGCTGGTGATTCTTATTCCATTTCCTGCTACTAACCCCAGTCCTCATGATAAATCCAGTTAAATCACTGGTAGAAAGACAAACCTGTACAGGAATCAGAAAATAGACTTAAATGTGCTACCACTAAAATAGTAGTCTATTAATCTGTGGATTAGAAGAGAGACTATTTAATACACAATAATTCTACAATAGGTTTAGAGAAAATTTGGACCATATCCCAGTAGTATTTCCCCAGTTCCTGACAGTAATGAGTTTCCAACTAGCCTTACTATAGAAATTCTCATGTCACTGTTATTCTCAATAGTCTTGGAAATCCATGTATAAATCATTCAATTGTACCAGACACAAAACAATCAATGAATGTTCTTCTTAAAAAATAATATTAATGTCTTAGTGAGTGAAATTGTATTTCTTGTACATATATAACAAGTTGGTTTCCCTATGTTACTGATTCTGCATATTCTAAGACTCAGAGGAAAATTAAAGTTGTTGGTACACATACAGATGGTATGAAAATACCAAGACAACTACAACAAAACCTCTCCATATTTAAACAGTTTATCAGCATGCCCACCACAATATTTCAACCCAGCTACAACATCCCAGCCAGCCAGAGAGCTGTGGGGAAGCAAGCATGCAGAGAGGCCCCCAGCAGGAAAGGATGGACAACAGCAGCTTCCAGGGGATGTGTTGGCCACACAGGATCCCACATATACTTTCCCAGTCCTTCTGGGGCTGCAGGCACGTGAGGAGCCAAAGGCATGTCACTGTCAAGTAAGATAGTCAGGAGCCAGGACGCACCTCCCCCTGCAGGAGCGGATCCTGGAGCAGCACACTGCCCTCGGTGATGCCAGAAAAGGCGACCCCGGAAGTGGGGATTGAAGCGGATGAGCTCCTGGACTTGGGGGGTGATGATATCTGTGCTGCCAGGGTCAAGGAGCTGCTAGTGGACGGTTGCAAACCCACTGCAGTCTTTATGTGTGGCCTTTTGGACAAGATCAGGGGCATGCAGAAGCTGAGCACACCCCAGAAGAAGTAAGGGTCGCTGGACCCAGATGAACAGTGACACCCGTGGGACAGTCGCTGCACCCCACTCTGACCTTATAGGAGGAGCAATACCAGGAGTCCCTGCTGCCAGGCCCAGGGCCGTGATCAGCAGTCCCCATGCTCTGGCCCAGGGGCCTCTCCCTGCCCACTTTGTTCTCCATTTTCTTTATTTTTTAATTGTTATTAAACTGGTGGCACTTTTTCTGTTTTTATATTCATTCTGTTCTGTGGGACCTTTAATAAAGTTAAGATATGCCTTTGGTACAATTAAAAAAAAAAAAGAAGCTGATTCATTTCCTGCCCTTGAATACAGATTTTATTCTAAAAAATTAAATTCAGATAGATTTTATATTTGCATGAATAAAAAATAAAAACTTTTTATCCTTTAGGCTCCATCAATTAATTGTTTTGTCTGTTAGTCATTTACATAACTAATCTAGTTCCTTCTTCACACATCGCGTGTGTGACTATTCTTCCACTGTTTGAAAACATTTGTGAGGCCCTCATTGAGATAGATTTTATTACCTATACTAAACACTTTCACTTACTTCTTCTTTTCTTCTATAATAATAGTTTAGGAACCACCCTACACATCTGTAATCCTCTACAAACACACATGCTGGTGTGTGGAATAAATTCGGTGTCTAACATGAAATACGATAATCAAGACGTGGCAATCCCCGGTTGGAGAATGTCTAGCGCAGACTCTGCCAAAACAGCAGTTAAAATCCCTTCAGCATACTGTAATTCCTCTATATCTACCCATATTTTTTCCTGAATGCTCTCATATTAAATTGTACAATACAATTCAATAAGCTTTTATATGTGTGTGTGTGTATCTCTAGATCTCCACTATCCTGAATGCTTTCCACACCTCAGAATGTTCTTCTTTAAACATCTTTGAGCTGATCCCCGCTCAACACAGGTTTTAAGAAATCAGATTTTTATTCCCATCTACAAGTTTGTTTTGTCTGTTCAAAATTTTATGTATACCAAAAAACATAGTGTGTATTCTTTTGGGTCTAGCTTCTTTAGGAAATAATTTTTTGACTGATTTTATAGTTTATACAAGGTCTGTCTAGCCATTATTAATATAACGAGGATGGTTTGCATGACATCCATGTAACCTGGCAGCCAAGGAGAGCAGACTGGAATGTGCTTGTGTGAACAGTGACAACTTCACTGTGCTAGTCAGTGGGGGTGGTAGACACCATTGAGTGAGCACGTGTACTGTGTGGCTGTCGTATTCAAAATGACTGAGTAAATAGAGCAACAAATCTGCATCAAATTTTGTGTTAAGCTTGAACATTCCTTTGTAGCAACTATTGGGATGATTCAGAAGAGCACAGCTATGGAAAACTGGTGACTGGCAGCTTCATCACAACAATGTGCCTGCTCACACATCACCTCTTGTGCAGAGTTTTTGGTGAAACATCAAATCACCCAGGTAACTTAGCTGCCCTACAGCCCAGATTTGGTGCCCTGCGACTTCTGGCTTTTCCCAAAACTAAAATCACCTTTGAGAGGGAAAAGAGTTCAGATCTTTGATGAGATTTAGGAAAATACGACGGGGCAGCTGATAGTAATTAGAACTATGTGAGGTCCCAAGGTGCCTACTTTGAAGCGGACTGAGGCGTCATTGTCCTATGTACAATGGTTCTCGTATCCTGTATCTTCTTCAATAAATGCCTCTATTTTTCATATTACATGGCTAGATACACCCTTGAACAGACCTTGTCATATGACAAGTTTCTGTGATTCTAGTAAAAAGAACACATTGCTGTGTGACTTTCTTCATGCTAAGCAGTAATGAAAGCTTAACCTTCACAGTTTTGCTTCCCATCTGGTTTCTTTTGTTTCAACTTATTTTTTAAATAAGAAAAATTTTTCTTGGTTTTTCCTGTTCTTTAACTATGGACTTCATTTCTCTGTATTGACTCTCAGCAATCTTTAGGGGATTTAATTTCTTAAATTCGCCTTCACATCTTTGTATTTTTTTCCACACTAATACTGGCTGCCTGAGTCCCTGTCCTGTTAGCTTTCAATTCTTCTTGTTGGGAGAATTTTGAATGGTTTCTGAGATCCCATTAGATTTTCATTTGGATACATCATGGTTTTTATTCATGTTATGCTTAGTATCTTAAGTCATCCTGAAGGTGAGTTCCAATACCACTCTGACAAACAAAATTAGTATTGGTACATTAAAACCTCTTGAATGTTATTGCTTATGGCTGTTTTATCATGTGTATTATATTTGCTTATCAAATCTAATCATAACTTTGATGCTGTGCCTTGTAGGTGAGTGATTTTAGTTAAATTGAACATCTGTTTATTCCTTTCACACTTAGACCTCAGAATGATATTTGTGCTTTCATCATTCTACTGATGAATACTATAATTTATTTATTTTTGAGCAAGGTATAAAACAAGATTGTGTTATTGTTTTTAAAGCACTAATAATACAGTGACTATGTTACATTGAAAATTACATCATGCAGAGAAATCACTAGCAACATCGTGTTTAAAGACAATGTGTTAAGAATAAAAGTTATATATGCCATGTTTTCTATTTTACCCAAGCCCAACTCACCATTATACTTGGAGGAGAAAAAAATTATATTTGTTTTTAAAATATCAGTTTTTCATAATTTATGGAGGATTTAAAATTATTAAACAATAACAACTCTATTAAATTATTAAACATTCAACATTGAGGTATATTTTATAATTCTATGTTATATACTTTCTCTAAATTAAAAAAATAAGTTTAATATTTCCCTTTATCTAATCTGTCTTCTTTAATGAATTCATGAACTTTGCTGAAAAGTCATGGGCTGTAAGGGTGACCTTTTAAAATTGGTATCCTATAAGCAATAATAACATAGATATCATTAGCTGTGCATATTGTCCTACTGTTTGGGTATACAGCTGAAGAAAGCAGATAATAACATTAATCAAGAAGTGAGGTTTTGATGGATAAGGTACTTATGCATGGCTTTCCTTGCATCTATCTAGTTTGGAGTTCACCAAACTTCTTGGGTCTGTTGGTTTTTTGTCATATTAACAAAAATTTCAGTCACTATTTCTTGGGTGATATTTTCTATGCCATTCTTTTCTCTCTTTCTGAGATTCCAATTACATTTCTGTTGGCCTCCTTGACACTGTGTCATAGATCATTAAGGTTCCGTTCATTTAGTTTGGAGTCACCATGCCAGCTTTATCACAGCTATTAGAGTGCATCGAGGCAGCCTAGTTAGATGTTAGGAGAATTTTTGACAAGTGGGAAAAGGGAAACTGAGACAGTAGGCTAGTCAATCTGAGCAATTTACAGCCAGCTAGTAAATCATAAGATCTTATGTGTCCTAACCAAGTACACTTGAAAGCAAATGGTTTATACTTCTCTTCCCTAAGTAGAGAGTAAATAGCTTAAATCATCCTGGCCAGGGGGGATAGATAACAGAGATCCAATTATTGCCATTAGTGCCTGGCTAACCCAAGGATGTATAAAATCAGGGGAACAAAAAAATAAAAGAAAACCAACCAGAGCCAAATACATCCAAGATAGAAGTGAAGTTAACCGGAAAGTGACATAGTCCCTCTACCTGCCCATTTGGGTACATGGGCATATTAAAGAACACACCTGGAAAGATGATGAATATTCTACTGAGACCCACCTCTGAGACTTATCCTAGGATTTCCATCCTCAGAAGAAAGATTAAAACCCTCAGTATGAAGGATGCCAATATAGGCTCTCTCTGGTGCATGCCTACACCTGTCTTCCCCCTTTCTACGTATGAATTTTCTTTCTCCTAAACTCTAAGGGTCCCCACTAGACTTATAACCAGGGGATCAGCAGTCAGCAGCAGCTCATCCCAGGCTAACCCCTTGAACCAGTCCCCAAATCCCCCTTTTCTCTGACTTTCCAATGCACTGAGAGCAGCCCCACCTTGGCTGACGTTTGTCACTGTGACTTTTACTTCTCAGTGAGTCCATGCAGCCTAGCATGGCTCACCTGTTTCCTGTAACATTTCCAGGGAGCCAAAGTGGCCCTGCCTAGGTTCTCTCCTCTTGTTTCTTCTATCCTAAGCCTTTTCTTTGTTTCGCTATCCCCAGCTTTAACAAATGTACTCTTAAAAATCACTGTGACTTGTGCTGTGAAATCATCCTGCGTGAAATCAAGAACACACACTCTACCCCCCAACTTCAAGAAGACCCACTCCAGACCTGGTCCCTTTCTGGTGAAAGCAATAGAAGGAGCTGGATTCCGGGAGCTGAAATTATTCCTATATTTGAGTTTGCACATATACTCCATATATTTAACTAAGGTGTGTGTTTCTCTGTGTTATGTCAATTTTACTGAGATAAAATTTTAACAAAGTGGGAGACAACTCCTATGACAGATATATAGGACAAATATTTTCTCCCAGAGTGCAGCTCATTTTTATATTTTCTTAATGGTATCTTTTCAAAAACAGTACAATTTTTATTAAGTCCTATCTGCTGACTTTTTCTTCTATGTTTAGTGTTCATTCTGTCCTAACAAGAAAACCTTTGCAGATTTCAAGTTTCCTACTTTGATTTTAAAACTTGTCATTTCCAGGACTGATGTTTCATTGGTGCTCATTGGTGATGTCTGTTTCTTTAAATCAGCATTGCAAATAGACACCAATCACACAAAATATTATGTAATCCTTCCCAATTATACCAGTTTCTCGGAAATGCTGTGCTTGACAATATTGAGCGTTTGTGGCCTAAGGGAAGTGCCAAAATTGTTTGGCAAGTCTCATTTTCCATTTTGATATTCTTTTTATCTTGCAAAAAAGAAGCTGTACAAAGAATGATTAGGCAGCAAGACTGTGGATTTCTAATTGATGCCCTGGCCTTTAAATCTGCCTTCACGCGAGCGGTGATGTTTTAAAGAAACACTTTACTCAAGGGGCCATTAGGCAGAAATGCTCTTGCGTGATAAATGATGTCCTGCCTTTTCAATTTGTCTTTCTCAAGGTGGCTCTTTATTTAAGAGGTGCCTTGCAGAAGGAGGAATAAGGAGGAGAGGAAAGACTAAAATGTATTCCTTACCATTATTTCATGCCTAATCATCCATTTCTTACATTTTTCTTCATCAGAGTAGGTATTTAAAAAGAGGTTTCTTTATTATGAGAAATTTCAGACCAATGATGTCCATATTGAATGCATTATCCCCTGTGTTTTTCTTTCTAAAAGGGAAGAATGGGTTGTCTTATGCTTACCTCAAGCATAATGAGAATAGCCTCAAGGAGGCTACTCAGGGAACTTGAAATACATCCCTTGCAGCTACATGGAGAAGGGTGGACTAGTGTTTGACATGGACCTGAGGAACCCAAAGGTGTGAATGTATAAATGTGTGCGTATAGAGCAAGAGCAGAGCAGGATTTTGAACGCATTTTGACAATCCAGTATGGTGTCACTGTCAGCTGTGACAGTTATGTCAAGGGGCAATATGCCAAAGATTAAGGTAATGGGGTACAATGGGAACACCCTTGAGAGGGGCCCAAAATGCCCAAAACCACCAGTCTGGACACTTGAACAAGGACTCTATCTGGATATTGATGTTAGCGGGACCTCCAGCCCCTGTGGGCTGCGAGAACTCAGAGCTCTGACCACTTCACACTCAAAGTGAGCTGTACCATAGGTCATGTTCAGAGCCCTGCCAGAATCCACTCCACTGGCTGCATGCTGCCACTGTCGCCACCTGGCTTGAGACTGACATCATCCCTGGACACTTCCGGTGATCAAAACTTCATGCCGGTCACTAGCTCCTCTGCTCACTTTATGATGTAAGCTCCCCACTCTGTGTGTAACCTACGTGAAACTCTATTTGCTTAATAGGGAAGTCTTCCCTAATAAGCCTGGCATTGTGGAAAGACAGAAATGTGTATGAGAGATCCCTTTCAGGAATGGTCCCTTGCTCATAGCAATATGGCAATGAGTCCAAAATGGCAGAGGAGAGAGGTGGAAATTCTGTTGCACTGGAAATAGCTACACTTATAATGGCAGGAGACATGTCTGTTTCACAGAGAAGAGAACATACAGGAGAAAGAGCCTGCTGGACATCATTTAATAGCCTGCTTCAAAAGACCAACTACTATAAGCGTATTTGTGAACCATCTGAAAACTTGAGAAGACGAAAATGAAACCAAGAAAGAAGGAAGAGGCCGAGTAACAGAGAAAGTTGTAAATGCATTACTTATTCGCACAGGGCACGTAGTTGGATGCTGCACCTGAAGCACCCACAGAAACTTCCCCCAAGAGAATGACTTAACTTTATACACCTGCCTTGCCCAGACAAATCATCTATAGAGTTCCCTAGTCAGGTGTAATCCTCATATCCCTCTCACCTCTTCTCTTTCCTCCCACTTAAGACACTGGTGGGATCTCAAACTTTGTATTTTTTCACCATTAGAAAAGCTGTATTATTTGCTGTGAGACCAACAAACATGTTTCTTATAAAGGCTGTATGACTTAGGTCTTCTTTCAGCTTCTGCTTTGGTTTTCGATATTTTAACTGTCAATCTGACTTTCAAGTTGCATAATCAGGATTTTTTAAGCCTTTGGTAGTAAGGTGACACAAAGTGCATGTGACTATTTCAGGACATCTGTAAAATGGTAAGGGGAAGTCTATCACTTGCTGCTGGAGCAGCCAGTATTTTATCAAATAAATCAAGTTAATTTTATTAACTTGTCCAATCATGAAAATAAATGAGGAATGCTCAGAAAAAGGCCTGAGTCACCAAATGAAACTTAGGAGTTCTAGTTCATGAAATCTCTGCCCATGAGTCTCCGTGAAAGCTTCATCTGATCCTTAAGCTTTATTTTTGAATTGACATTTTATATGTCTTGTTTTATTACTTTAATTCTGAAGTAACTCAAACATTCATATAAAAAGAAAACAATAAACAAGCATGTACCCCAAATCCTTCTTTAACAAATTTTAATATTTGGGTATACTAACATCTCATACTTTGGTTTATTTGATTTTAAGAGATGTTCCAGGCCTATGTCTCAGTGGATCGAGTGCTGACCTGCGAACCAAGAGGTCACCAGCTGGATTCCTGGTCAGGGCACATGCGTGGGTTACAGGCTAGGTCCTCAGTTGGGGGCGCTTGAGAGGCAACCACACACTGATGTTTCTCTCCGTCTCTTATTCTCTACCCTCCCCTCTCTCTAAAATGAAATAAATAAAATCTTTAACAACAACAACAAAAGAAATGTTTCATTGCAGATAAAGTTCAAAAATCCCTGAGAGTGCCCTTCAGTAAATCCTTAACATAAGTAGCCACTATCTTCAGGTTAGAGCATAGAGTTCCTATGACTTGATATGTGTATATACTTTTTACTCCAATGTTTATATAAAAAGGTAGATTTATGTGTGTGTTTTAAGTGAAAATAATGAAAATAAATGATATATTATACCATAATCATTTTAATGATCCCATATTATGTTTTCGAGATGTAAGTGTTCTTCTACATGTGCCTATATTTTATTCATTTTAATTGTATTACAGTATTTTATTTTTTATTATAATATAGCTTACTTCATCCACACATAACTAATGGGTCCTTGTTTCTAATACGCTAAGTGATGCAAAGAGCATCCCTGAACTTATCTCCTATGTGCAAAGTTCTCTCTATAGCTCTGTTCCTCAAACCTTACCATGGGTATGGATAATCTGGAAAGCTTTTTAAAGCCCCACTATAGACTTGTACCACCAATATTAGCATAATCTGGGGGCTTCTTTGAATTGATTATCAGATATGAACTCCAAGTTCCAAAATCAGAATCAGTAAGTGGGGAGTGCTGGGATTTTTGTTGTAACAAGTTCTTCAGGACATCCTTCCCTACAATAATGCCGAAGAAGAGCCCATCTACTGCACATAGCTAGTAGAAAAAATACATCAGCCATGGCCAATGCACATATTTGAATTTCCTTTATAACACCAAATTGAATTCTACGATGGTTTTACAGATGTATACTCCCTTAAATGACATTTTCCTTATCTACATACTTGTCTACAATTAGCATTGTCAGATATTTTAAACTTACTTCACTTTTAAAACTTTGCCAATCTGATGGTGTGGAACCGGAACTTGTTCATTTAATTTGCATTTTCCAAATCACCGGTGTTCTTGAGGGCCTTTTACTTGTATTTCTGATTTTCTTACATGTTCATATTCTGGGACTCTTTTCACACTGACAGTTTATCCTTATTGCAATCAAGAATTTCTTTATCCATAGTGGATACTATTCCTACGCCAAATATGTAAATAAAGAATATTTTCTACAGAACCATCTCATTGCATAAGTTAAATTTCAATGTGTCACATATGTCAATGTACTGCTAATGTCACATGTACTATTGACAATGCACTGCCAAAGTTATATGTCAGTATGTCTAACAGAATATTTGGTGTTGTGTTTAAGAAACTGTTCCTTACTCATCTATCATAAAACTATTTTGCTATCTTTTACTGAAATAATCGGTGTTTTGAATTTTACAATGAGGTCATTTATTCATCTGAAATTTATGTTTACATATGCTTTTGTTCAGCAAGCTGAAATTTTATACATGAAAAGTCAATTCTTCTAGCAGCATTTATTGATCATTTATTCTCCAATGATGTGTAACGTCATTCGTCTCATATATCAACTTTTCATACATTTATGGGTGTATTTCTGAGCCTCCACTTGATTCAGAAAGTAGAGATTCAGAAATATATTGGTCTTTACCTGAGCTAATGACATAAAAAATAGTAATAATAAATAATAAGTATCTTTATTCCTCAAAATTGCCTTACGTCTCCTTGCTAATTTATTCCTCCATTGAATTCTAAGCTTACTTTGTTCAATTGGATAACAAAATAAAAAACCTACAGATTTTGTATCAGAATTAAACTGAATTTACAGATTACTATAAGGAAAATTTATCATAGTTAAGTCTCTTTGTCAATGAAAATGTTATATCTTTGAATTTATATAGGTTTTGTTTTAATAAATCCATTAATAGTTTCATTTTATTTATTGTACTTATTAGGGTTCAAACTGAACATTTTAGCTTTATATTAACTAAGTGATACTTACTACTGTATAGGAATGCCTTTGAATTCTGTGAGCCATTTTTATTTTTTCTAAGTTATTAAACTTTCTGATTGTTGGTTATTAGGATATCCTGAATTTTATAAGCAGTTTTGTTATGTTGCTTCTAATGATTTGAAATCCAATGCAACTCTCTCATCCCTACTACTTCCGCCTTCAGCTCAGCAGTGAAGAGGGAAGGTGGTGGCAGGCACCCATCACTCCTTTCTCACAGTAAAATTTTCCCATTAGGTATATTTGCTATTGAATTTTAATAGATCCTCTTCATCAGGTTTCTTAATAGAGTTTCTATCTATTTCTAGTTTTCTGGAAGTTTTATTTCCACTGCAAATAAGAATTGAATTTGATTAAATTTCTTCATATAATGAGATTTTTTATTTCCTTTATTAATATGTTAACATAACCCTATGCCGTTTTAATACTGTCTGATGAGAATTTTTATTCTTTGAATACATCACTTTTTAATATTCAATCTATAGTTTTTCTCTGTATGATTAAGTCTCTTGTTTTAGTATGTTTAATAACAAGATCATGCTGTCCTTACAGAATACAGCTTAGTAAGTTGAATATATATATTTGTAAATAATTATTACATATGTATATATATAATTCACATATTATTGTTGTATCTATGTATAGACCCCCACACATATATATGATATATGCTTTTTAATTAAGTTTTATATAAGCATTTCTTTTCTGTTATACTTTCCTTCTCAGTGCTCTTCTTTTTGTTTAAATGATTTCTTTAATAGTTCATACTGTGAAGGTTTATGTATAATAAATTCTCATAGCTAGTATATGCAAAATGTCCTTTTAAAAGTGTTTTTCCTTAAAGATAGTTTAGCTTACTAGAATCTTAGGGTAACGGATATGCTGCCTTAGCACTTGAGAATATTTCTTTATGTTTATTCATCAGAAGCCTGTTTTCCATTTAAATTTCATTATAGACACACATTTCTTCCTGATAGGTTTCATATCTTCTCTTTATTCTGTATGTTATATATTTTATTATTATGAGTCTAAATGTGGATCTATTTCCTTTATTTTGATAAATATTTGATAGAGCTTTCAATTTCAAAGTTCTGATCATCTTTCCTAAAAAATTCTCTTCACATATTGGTTTTCTACTTTCTCTTCTCTTCTTTTGAACTTCTATTTGACAAATGGTGGGCCTTCTGATATATCTATTCTTCATATCTCTAAATCCTTCTTTCACATTTCTGCTTAATGTTATCCTCCTGTGCTAGCTTCTGTGTGATATCTTCAGTAAATGTGTCAATTCACTAAATGGTCTTTGGCTTTGCCCAGTCTGCAATCAGTCATATCTATTTGAAAAAAATTTTTAAATAGAAATGATAACATTTTTACTGTGAAATGTTATACTTGGTTTTTTGTTATAGCAACTTGTTGTTATAACATTAATGTCTAAAGGACACATTAATTTTGTTATTGAATATTATTTCTAAACTTAATCCCTTTAAAAATGTGTTTTTAGCCCTGGCTGATGTGGCTCAGTAGATTGAGTGCTAGCCTGCAAACCAAAGGGTCACTGGTTTGATTCCCAGTCAGGGCACATGCCTGGGTTGTGGTTCCCAGTTGGGTGTGTGCGAGAAGCAAATGATCACACATGGTTATTTCTCTCCCTTTCTTTCTCCTTCTTTTACCATCTCTCTAAAAATAAATAAATAAAATCTTTTAAAAAATGAAATAAAAAAGTAGTTTTAAACTTATTTAAAAATATTTTATGTCTTGTATTTTCATTTGAAAAGTATATGACTTCAAGTTATTATTGTTGATAAGCAGCTATATTGCTTATTGATGCAGTGATATTTGTTACTAGCTTATATTGGCCAGGAGATAGACTTATTTGATTTTTCTCCCTCTGTATTCCTTCCACATATTCTAACAAATGTTTATTGCTTCTAGTAGTGTCCTGGCCAACATCCCAGAAATGTAAATTTTATAGTATTTGAATTTCTGGCCCATTGTTGAACCACTGGTACTGCAATAGCCACCCCGTAGCAGGAGGAAAACACATTTCAGTTTCTGTTTGCTGTTTCTGTCATGTGTTATCCCACTTCCCTTTACCTGAGAATTGTCTTTAAGCCTCTGATCCCAACAATGATGAGTTGTAGCTTTTTTTTAATATCCTTTCAGGAACAGAAAATGCCATTCTACTCCCTGATAAATAGCAAGAAGGCTGCTCTAGCCCCCAAAACAAGAATGGATTCCTTTAAGGTTATTGAATTGATAAACACTTTGTCCATGATTATCAATCACCCTTGGTTTAAAATAAAAATATCTGAAGAGCTTTTTTAGAAACTGATGCTCAGACTTCATACCCCTTTCTTCCCACTTTAATTAAACTGACCAAGTGTGGGAAACTTTTAAGGATATTTGAAAGTTACTAGTAATTTCAGTGTGCAGCCAGGATGGAAAACACTGGCCAATCTGTGACCTAGAACATAAGAGATTTTAACCTTTGCCTCACCTCACTTTGTATTTCACTTTTGTTTCTGCTTTATGTCAGTGTTTTGTTGGTTTTTTTTTAAGATTTGTATTTATTTTTAGAGAGAAGGAAGGGGAAGAAGAAAGAGAGGGAGAGAAACATCAGTGTGTGGTTGCCTCTCATGCCCACCTACTGGGGATCTGGCCCACAACCCAGGCACATGCCCTGACTGGGAATTGAACAAGTGATCCTTTGGTTCACAGGCCAGCACTCAATCCACTGAGCCATACCTGCCAGGGCTTTTTAAAAATATATTTTATATATTTATTTTTAGAAAGAGGGGAAGGGATGGAGAAAGGGAGGGAGAGAAACATCAATGTGATGTGTGGCTGTCTCTTGCATACCCCCAACCAGGGACCTGGCTCATAACCCATGTATGGGCCCTGAGCAGTAATTGAACCAGCAACCTTTGGGTTCACAGGTATGGTAGGGTTTACAGTTATTAACTGTCTAATAAATGATCTGTTAGCCTATCTTGAAGAGAGAGTAGGTATTCATTAAGCACTTGATTGTCAGGGACTTTAAAAAGTTGGCCCATTCTCATATTGCTTTCCAAAAATATTCCTGTTTCTCATTAACGTGACACCATTCATTGACTGTCTAATGTGTGTTAAGCACTATATTAGGAGCAACAGACAGAATTGAATAAGCTTTAAAATTAGAAAGAACAAAGATAGGCAAATAGGCAAATACAATAAGGTTGAATAAATACTTAAACAATAGGAACTGTAATGAGACAAATGTAAGTGCTTTGTTAATCATGACAAGAAAAATCAGAGAAGGAATGTTATTCAGGCATAAAATGAAGAAAATTCTGTCAGATGCTACGAGTTGGGTGAACCTTGAGGACATCTTAATACGTGAGGTAAGCCAGCTACGCAAGAACAAATACTGCGTGATTCCACTTATCTGAGGTATCTAAAATAGTCAGACTCATGGACACAGAGACTGGGATGGTGGTTCTCAGGGGCTAGAGGGAGGAGGAGATGGGGAGTTGCTATTTAATGTACACAGAGATTCAGTTAATGCAGGATGAAAACAGCCTACAGATCTGCTACATATAGTTATGCTTGTGGTTAACAACCCTGCACTGCACACTGAAACATTTGTGAAGAGGGTGTATCTCAGCTTATGTGTTTATAATTAAGAAAAAATAAAAACTGGAGGGGAAGGAGATAGCTATGGGAAAAGTCAGAGACAGGGCCAACCCAACGAAAGAAAGCAATGTATTTAAAAAGTGAAACCTCAAGAGCACACTAGGAAAACAAATGTCCAATTTGCTGGGAGCTCAGAAAGCAGACACAGGGGAAAGGAAGCGGAGTAGCAGAGTCAACCTCCATAAAGAGTTCACTTACAAATACAAAGCATTTAGGTGTTTTTAAGGAAAAGTCATTGCAGTTAGTATCGGGATCAATGGTTTTCAACACCATTTTGTAGCAGAGACATCCATTTTCAAAATATCCTAGGTAAAATTACAGCATACAAAACAAGTCAAACCCAAGGAGCGTGGCTTTAAGCTGCAAAGGACTCCCACTGCCTTGCCCCAGCCAGCGCTCCTCTGAGGCCACAGCAAGGCAGTTCCATGTTCACATGCAGAGCAGACTCAGAAAAATGGATGCAGAGATATCACGAGCTGACTATTTATCCAGTTTGTAATTAAAGTAAATTTTACTTCATTACCTGCAAATCTGCAAATTACCAGCCGATGGTATCTCACATATCTCTACTGCCTTCTGACTCAAGGTTGATGGTAGCTGATGCATGATAAAGCAATTACTGTAAAATATTTTCTAATACTTAGCGTAACACTGACCTTGCTAGTGATTAAGTATATTATTTAGAATGCCTTGTCTGATTTATGAGGATAATTAACCCTCAGTCTATTTATAAATTTTATATTTTTATAGATTGCATATTAGTTTGTTCCAAAAAGTTTTTTTTTCATAAGATTATTTATCAGATTGTCATGGATCTTTATTTTAGACTTTTTTATTTTATGAACATTTTATCAGTTTTTATTGTGTAATATATAGGTAAGTATGTATATATACATATATATGCAAGTATATGATATATAAACTTAAAATTCATATTTGTGGGTAGATACGGCACTTAATTATAGGGACTGCTTTTGAAATTATTTGTCCATTTGCTTTTAAATGTATACAATGTTGTATCTCTTATTGATACAGTGGCAGACCCTTCAAAGTGTTATAGATAAAGCTGATGAGAAAATATATAGATTTAAAAAAGAGACTAAACAGTATAAATATACTTATACAGAAATTACGTGCTTGCTGTGGGTATGAATATTTAAGGTTCATTTATTTCTAAAAATCAGAAAATGTATCTTCTCTATGATGCATTTGAGATCTTTGATTCTGAGTAATTGGAATAATCATCACCTAAACTCATTGCCAAGGAACATTCTGAAATTTCTGAGATGGGAGACAGAGATTGAGAGAGAAAGAAGAAAGGAGGAGGAGAAGGAGCTGATGGAGATCAGAGGAAGAGTGGGAAAAAGGCTGATTAAGTGCTCAGCTTCTTAAACCAAATGAACAACAAAAAATTTTCAATGGTGCTGCCACCACCTCGTCAGGAAGCTTTAATACATACACAATTAAACTTAAAATACCCATATGAATTTCCCTAGAGACACAAAATTCCAAGCCTATTATGTCAAAAATAATATCATTCAGTCAGCAAAGGCCCCAAAGGAAATTAAAGCAACAGATGAATGCATTGCTCTTGGCTGAGAACATTTCTAATCACGCTAATTATCACCTTTAATACAGGCTAGGCTAGGTGGTAAAAGATTGGTGGAAAGGCTGCCAGGCTCCAAGATTGTGTCTACACAGGCCCCTGGAATCTGTGCCCCTTCCAATCGCTACAGGCCATTCGCACGACTGAACGGCAGTGGAGTCCCAGAAAACACGTTCTGCCTCCTACCTGATCACAGGATCATACGAAGCACAATGCGCATCATTGTTCTTTCTCAAAAGTTACACTGTGATTTAGAATTTTGACAAGACAAACGCTCTACCTTAGAATCTTTTGCCTTAACGATGCACCTTGAACTTATTTTGAAAATCAAACTCTCCAGCAAGGTAATGTGTGTGAATGTGTGCGTGCAGGTTAGGGAGGGGTCGGTTCTTAAAGCACAGGGAGGCCAGAGGAAGCAGATGAAGTAAACTAGCTCTTTATTTGTATTTATGTGATGAATACAGGCACACTGTGTGTATATCTGTTATTTGTGTGTTCATAGGTTTTTTAAATTTGTATAAAAGGATAAATAACACATTAAAAATAACCCCAAAATGAGGTATTGTGGAAAAAGCTCCAGAGACAGGAGGCTTTGACTTCCAATCCTAATTCTATTACTCACCAATTATGATATATCTGATAGTATTTGAATGATAATAGAGCTTGGACTTGACCCTAGATCTTCCGATTATGGGCTATAAAGTAGATTTGCACTAACGGCTTGACAATTTTCTAGCTCTGAAATGAGGACTAAAAATCTAATAAACTTGCGAGCCTCTGGATTAGGAACAGTTTAGGTCTATAGCTCCTTGGTTTGTGTGGTTGCAGATAAATCAGATAGCCCTGCTGAGACTATTGGTTAATCTATAAAATGATGATGTCAAATATACCTCAAAGAATTGAAGTATATGGCTCATAACATCATGGCAATGGCTAGACATTGGAACACCACTGTAAAAAGTACCCATAAGATTTTGGCTTTCATCTCCTCTTTAGGACAGGCTTTGGGTGGAATTATACAACGTGTCTTGCAAATTCTACTGTAATACACAGAAAGCTGCTTCCTGTCTTTAACCACATAGTTGGCTTTGTCCATTGGTAAGAAAACAGAGATCACAATTTTCCCATTATTTCCCTTACTGTGGAGCAGGGACCACTCTAAGAGTTTTGAATGTATTAATTTTATCAGTACATTTACAGTAACATATAATATAGCTACTATTCCCAATTTACAGGTGAATAAACTGCAACAAAAAGAGATGACTTGCCCAAGGACTCACCAGCTCACTCATAGTGGGGTAGAAATTCAAAGTCATATAGTCTGGCTCACAGAAATCAAGACCCGAAACCTTGGAGTAACATTTAATTCTCCATTGTGCATTGTAGTTGTTATTGTTTTTAACATGTGTAATGCTTCCTATTTATAAACTACTCACTCCCAGTAAACACCTTGGCTTACAACCTCCCCATATAGCTCATTCCAGCACCATCTCCTTGACCTCTCTCCTCACCTTCATTGTCCCACCCACAGTCAGTTTCACACAAAACAACCAAGTTATCTTTTAAGAATCAGGTTTCTTATACTCCAGAACATTCCTGAGTCCCCTTCAGTCTTTCAAATAAAGTCTGCACTGTTGAATCCAGTGCACAAAGCTTCCCTGCATGTACTCAACCTCTATTTTCCCCTTCTGCAAATCAACCAAATTGTAGGTTTGAAATTGAACTACTTAGAAGTCCTTGAAAATGTCTTGAACTCTTGCACATTGTGTCTTTGATCATGTCATAGAAATATTCTCTTTTTCAAACCCTGTTTCTACCACTTGGACCCTATCTCTGATTCAGGGTATAATTTCAATGTTATTTTGACCATCAGATTTTCACAATCCCCTCAGTATAGAAGCTGTTTTCCATTCTCAGAGAAAATGTTGGCACAAAGTTTATGCTTTAATAGTGTGCTTAAAGTAAAGACATGGTAGCTGTATATGGGCATGTGTATATTTGTGTGTGTATGTTCCACTAAGTCTTTTCCCTGGTTTTAAGATTTATACCCCACAGATTTTTATACCATGCTTGCTACATATTAATATTCTTGGATCAATGAATTATCAGTAAGCATGTGTTGAATGAGTAAGTGAATGAATGACTGCATCACTGTGTGGGTGCTGATGGTTTCCTGCCAAGAGAACTTAATTGCCTGTCCATTTTCCTGATCTCATAAGGGTCTGTTGGCACATTGTCCAGGTATCAACAAAGGAAAAGGAGGAAAAGAGCCCTTGGAAAGCAAGTCGACTAAAGTGGTGTTTATCATTGATGGTTGCTGCAGAAGCCACATATCCACAGAGATCTGCGGCATCTTTATCTTAGTTTTACCAAAACATGTTTGGTATATTAACAGACTTTGTAAGGATAATAGCCACAAATTGTACAATTAACTCTAGTACTAAAACAAAAATGGCAGGTGTAATCCATAAAGCCATTGATCTTTAAGTGAAATCAGTCATTTGACAATCACTTTGTAATTTCCAGAGAATGAAAATTCAGAATTCTGTGTCCTCTAAGAAAGTAAAAAAATCTGAGAATAATCAATAGTATTCTCAGATAATATAGGAATATAATTACATTTATTCCTAATAATATAGGAATATCTTACATTTTCAGTGCCTGTTATGAAGTACGTGTAAGTGTACCGTATTTCACCATTTATAATGCCCTCCTATGTATAATGTGCACCCATATTTTTGGCCCAGAGTTTCAAGGAAAAAACCTTTACTTTTAATTTTTTAATTCAATTTTTATTTATATTTAGAAACAAAGCCAATTATCATGTTATTTTGCCTACAGATATAGTTATTGTTTTCTAGAATTACACTTTTAATGCATAAACATAAATAAAAGAATTAAAAACATTTATAGCATATGGAATTACTACTACCCATGTTTAATGCGCATCCTTATTTTTCCCTCAAAAATTTGGGCAAAAAAGTGCACATTATATACAGTTAAATACAATATTTGTTTTTACACACACAATATTTGTAATCAAAAATTTTGTACAAATACTAGAAAAAAACAAACACCCATTCCACTGCACGCAGACAAGATGACAACACCTGAGAAATGCAAGGGAAACTCCAGAGGCGGCTCTTCACTGGGACCTGACTCTGTTGTTTTGTTCTGAACCCTTAGTGACAGACGCTTTGTCGGAGGATGACAGCATTTCATCGCCTTCACGAGATTAAAGCTCCCTTTCAAATATTGGTTCCAACACTGTTCGAATGTGTCAGCAGAGTAAAAAATTCAATAAAAATCCCCGAGGGTGAGACACCAATTAGACCTTAAGATGCCAAGATTTGCCCAAGGACAATAGGGAGACCACTGGGACTATTGAAATGGTACAGATTCCTAAGCGCTCATTTATTATCTGGTTCTACAAAGCTCTAGGGATTTTTAAATTTTCTTGTTCGGGGGGTAGGCAGGTGGGGACGGGTTTAGCATGGATGCAGAACTCATTCCAGTGCACAGACTGAAATGACTCAGACAGCGTATGGCTCTGTTTTTATTGAACAATGTGTCAAAATCGCAGCCAGACTCAGAAAATCTATTTCTACTTAGTTTACTGGGATGTTAAGTTGAAATGTTCAGAACTGAAACTGTTTGTTATTCCATATTTGAGAAACATTAGGGAAATTTTAGCCTATTACCACAGCTCAACTATGTAATGTATTATTTTCTAATACATATATTATCTAATTTAACACTCAAACACGGTGAGAGAGCTATATTACACTCCCCATTTTATAGATACTCTGGGATGTGAAAAAAACTCCCAAGTTCATATAATTTCCCAGACAGGGAGCTAGAAAATTCTCAATGAAAAAAATAATCCCCCCACATACACGCACGCACATGCACACACAACTTGTAAAATGAGACATTTATTAGCTGACAAAATCAGCTAATAATTTAGCCAATCCATGTCAGATTGATACCATGTGTTTTAAGATTTAAAATAAAGTTCATTCAGTATTAATTCAATAAATATCAATACATACAGTTTCAGGAAAATTTCCATGGATTGAAAAAAAAGAATGCTTTGGCTTTAGTAGACAATTAAAAGAGAGAAAAAAGGACTTTAATTGGCATATTCATGAACAGATATAAAAGCTGAGACACACTCTAAGAAGAGCCATAGAATGTTAAGAGGACTAAAAACTATAAGGAGGAGCAGATGAAGAAGCTAAGAGTGTTAGGTATAGAAGAAAGGGGACTCAGGAAGTGTGATAATTCTGTACTGAAAGATAACCATACAGATAATTATTAAGCAAAATAGTTGTGCCCATATAAGAAAGAGATAAATATTCTTACTTTAAAATAATATAGATTAAAAGTTATGGAATAGAGATGTAAAACAAATATAATATATGTGAACATCTAATGATTTTAAAGGAA
>PVKU01014285.1:0-23939 GCA_004027475.1 Anoura caudifer
TAGCATCTAAGAGAATGAGCCCAGGCTAACCTAGACCTCATGAAGGGGCAGGGATACAAGATGAAGGCACAGGACACAGCATGTGCAAAGGTCAGAAGGTGGGAATTCAAGCAAAATAAATGAGTATAACTCACTCATGTGGGTGATTAAATGAGCTGATATGCCTGAGGTTCCCAGTACACAGTGGTGCTGAGAAAAGGCCAACTGTTGCCATTATTGCACTCTTCTGGGCACACATCCAGGGTGTGCCCACTTGGAAACAGCAGTAATATAGGAAAAATATTGTCTCCTCTTAACTACACCACAAGGAATTCATATCATCAGGCACTGAGTACAGTCTGACTGAGGTATGAGTAATAGATAATAAATGACACATCTGTGAACTGCACATTTCATGTGTATCCATTTACCAAAATTTTTCACATGGCTTCATACTCACCAACCTTTGCACCCCAAACAACACCCACAGTCCTTAGGCAATGACTCATTTTTTCTTTCTCAGTAGATTAGTTTTCATTTTCTGAAATTTTATATAAATAGAATTAAGTTCTCCTTTTTATCTGGCTTCTTTAATTCAACAGAATTACTTTTATCAAGTGAAAACTATATAACACAAATTTTAAAATTAATCATTTTAAAGTGGCACTTTATGCAGTCACAATGTTGTACAGCCACAATACCTATGTAATATTAAAACATTTTTATCACCCTATTAATACTCAGTACACATTGAGAGGTCATTTTTTCTTTTACCATCACCTACTTTTGGAAACTACAAACTTACTTCTGTCTCCTTCTTCTCCTCATCCCCTGTTTCATGCCAGCTGTCTAGTGTTCCCTGCCAGCCTGTACATCTGGTGATCCCACTTGTCCCAAAGTAAGGGAACTAATCTGAGTCTTCAAGCATTAAACCTTTTCCCTATCCTATGTCTTACCCCTGATGCTCACCCAAGTCTGGGAGAATGTCACTCCCTCTTCACTGCACCAGCTCCAATGGCTCCTCCCTCATCAGGTAGGATAGACCCTCACTCACATTAGTCAGCTGCATTCTGAGCCACCCACAAACTCTCCCCTGCGTGGCACTTTAGATCCCCTGGAACTCCTAATGCCTAAAACCCCTGAAAGTCACAAATTTTTCATGCAGATTCAGAGCAGACCCAGAGCAGATGGTAGTCCTCCATGGCTCCCCTCCATGTTCACCTCCACTTCCACACAATCCACTTCTGGCCTGGATTCTAAGAAACTCTGCCAAATGCAACAGAAGCCCCCCAAAACAAGAAAGAATTAGAACCAGAGGACAGGTTTCTCCCCTATTTCTCAAATTCTGGTCAGAGGCTCTCTAAGGACAAGCATGTAGAATATGTGAAAATGAGAAGAAAACAAAAAACAAAGACAGTGATATCTGGTCTGAGCCACAAGCCAGAGAGGGCTTAAAATAGGTTATCCGCTGCCAGACCATGTGTGACTAACATGACAGAGACCTGCATGAGCACTTGACTTGTTGAGTTTTTGATGAAATATCTTTCACAATCTCTGTGATCTAGTGTTTTGAAGGCACAATGGAAATGGATGTAGAATGGGAACACTGTTGATAGTTAGGTCACTGCAGAAGTGCATTGAAGGTTTCCAGTAATGTTGTTTACTTCATGGGAACATCCGTTAACCCTAATGTGTTAGCTCCTGTACAAGATAAATTATAGTGGAGAACCCGTAGATAAAGTTGGTTTCTGCCTGGGATCATATCTTTTGTCCAGGTTAATGCTTTCTCTTTTCTGTTGCTACATTCTTATTTCTCCCTCTAGCTGTCCACTGAAACTGTGAAAATGCGTCTTTTATAAAATTAAGCAAAAAACATTCTCATGTCTAGATAATTGGCTACTTAATGCTGCCTGCCTGGCTGCAGCATCAACTAAATAATTTCTCCCTCTTTCTGTTTGCTTGCATCGTGGCAGCTTTAGAATATTCTGGAAGTTTAAAAACCACCAATTGTTTCCATTTCTGTATGACATCTAGCAGTTCAGCAACTTATTTTCTACACTTCGTGTACTGCCCTGAGGAAGCTCAGAGGCCTTGCTGCTTTTCCAACATTCTAGCGCTGTGAGCTAGAGCAAGGGCATAGCTACTATTAGTGTAAATATTGGCTATTTGATATTTGGCTAATTGACAAGTCTGAGTTAGAACAATTCATTCATTTTGTTGATCATTTCTTATGCAGGTGAATAAGAATGTTCAATTATGTCACTTAAGTCAGAGGGGAGGAAGAAGACCAGTAAAGTTTTTTTGAAGATTCCAGCTAGAAAAGAAAAAAACAGAAGATTTGAAAATATAATAAGGACTGACATTGTGAGCAACATGAAGGGACAATGAATTATAGGTAAGAGATGTCAAAGTAAAACAGGCGCCAGATAAATTTAAAGGGCCAAGAAAGACTTCATTCAAGATCATGCAACAGGGCACTGAGACTAAACTCAACACCCCTGGAACAAAAGGCTGGGGAGATTGGAAAACAGCAGAAGGAATCATAAGCATCTGCATTTGCTAATGGGCTTTACAAGAAATTTAAGTAAACCTCCTCATGTAATTCTGACAGAAGGCCCTTTTACCTCTGGCTGTAGAGGTCTCCACCTAAATTAGGCGTCTACTTGTCCACAGAGATGGGGCAGAGAGACACCAGGAAGGTTATATTTCTTCACAGGGATGGGCCCAAATACCCTAGTCAGACATTCTCTGAATCACAATACTGGTGAGAAGCATTTGAGGAGACATATATATTTCAAAAGGTTAGAGAAAGAATCTTCAATCACAAATTGCAATTACATTTCTAAAGGGAATGTTCTATAAAATTTGAGGTCAGAGGCCTGTATTTACAAACATCTGTCAGAAGATTAGAGACTCTAGGGGAACGTTGGGGCCTCTGAGTCATAACAAAACTGCTTTCTGTGTAATGGGGAGAAATACAACTAAATCTCATTCAGCCAAGACCCAGTTTGCATCTCCATTAGTGTCTGCAATTTATAAAGAGGTGCAATTTCCCAGCAATTTATAAACAGCCACCAAACACCTGAGAGTCCCCGGGGAGAAGTAGGATGAGATCTCAAGAAAACTGTGCTCTGGAGCATTTTTTTTTATGGAGACATTACATTTTTTTCTGCAGTCACCTTTCCTTTAATCAACATCACGTCCAAGTAAGAAGAGTATTCTTGTTCCTCCAACATGGCTGCTGTCACTTGATTTCACCTGAGTAGTTACCTCAGTGCAGAGGAGGTGACATTTGCCACATAGTTTGCTCTGATGCACATGTTTTCATAAGACCTAAGACAGGAGTTTTAACAGCCTCTCAAGATTACAAAGCCTCACACTCACACTTCACCCTCAGTCTCTCTAGCTTGGATGATGCTCTTTTCTCCAGACATTATCAAAATGCCTGTGAAGTCAAACTTATCTTTATAAAGGATAAGGTCACTTCTAATTCTGTTGGCATCAGCCTGAGCTAGCACATTTGAGCCAAACCTTTAAGTGTATTACCAATGCCTCCAATTAATTAGAAGACACAGTAACACTGAACTGATGCAAATAAGTCTATTTTCATACAAATAAGAATCTCAAGTGGGTCTTAGAAATTTGGGTGGAGAAATAAAATAGTGAAACAAATATCGGTGTGCTACCCACATGGGTGTTCTCTTGTCCATTCCCATTGCCCACAACTGGGTCCACACACCCTCCACACATTTCCCTGATGAAGGCACTAAGCTCAATTTTCTGTGAGCTCCTCAGGTGCTTCCACTGGCCATCAAACAACCACTTCCTGTCTTGTGAGGAACTCAGCATCACTTCCACCATGGAGATGGTGCAACTGGGAAAAAGCAAAGGTGGGATCTGGTGTGGAATGTGACCTTCAGTCACAGTAATGACAATGTCAGTACACATTTTTTTGTGTTTATTTACTCAATGCAAGTCATCTAAGGACAATCTACCTTGACAATAAATCTATTTAAAAGATGCAAAAATTGTTCAGAGTTTAATAGCATAGAAGAGGAGAGAAGGGTCACTCATATTTCACATCCATCTCGAGGGGGCACAGTTCCAACAGAATTGATGGGTTGGAGACTTGACACTGGTCATCCCCAGCATCCTCTTCCCTGATGGGGTCTATGGTGACATTTCTGTGGTTCTGGAACAACTTCGTTTTTCTCCTGAGCCACAGATTCCTGTGATAGAACAAATACAGGTTAGGACCACATTTGTGTAGAGGTCACAGCCACAGCAATTTTGTGCTCTGTGACTGTGGTGCTGTGGGCTAAAAGGGCAGCGCTCTCATGGGCTTTGTGGAAAAACAAAAAAACTTGACTGTTTGTGAGTGGGCTTGAGAACTGGGACCTCACTGCTTCCTTTGAGATCTCAGCCTCTCTTCATCCACAGTGAGCTCTGTGAAGTTCACCAGAGGATGGTCCTGCCTCTGCAGAAGGACCATTATCTTTTCAGATGACAACCTGTAAAAACAACTGTGTGCTCTTTCTAAGCACTGCTCACCTCACTGTAATCCCTGATCTGTTCCTGTGGAGTTAGCACAGGGAAACCCTTGCCAGCCCATGTATTCTACAGCCATATCATCAGGGAAGATTATTTGCTCTCATGAGGTTTTATGAATCCTTTCCAAAAGCTTCCTTGGCTTCAAAAAACATCAAGTCACACACCGCATGTAAACTTCCACAGGAAAGCCCTGAGTGGTGTGACTCAGAGGATGAAATGCCTCCTGCAAATGAAAGGGTTGCCTGTTCAATTCCCAGTCAGAGCTTTTGCCAGACTTAGTCTCAAGATCCCCAGTAGGGGACACATGAGAGACAACCAGATATTGTTCTTCCTCCCGATTTCTGCCTCCATTGTCCTCTCCCTAAAAATAAATAAATAAAATCTACAAAAATAAGTAAGGCAGTTCCATTTGTATCTTTTTGGATGAAATTCCAGTGTTTTTCCCATTGAATGCATATGTCTGTATTCCCACCAACAATGTAATGTATTTTCTTTTATTCTTCTTTTCTTTTTTTTTTTTTCACAAGCTTGCTAGCCCTTGTTTGTTCATTTGGTTATGATGACTATTCTGACCAGTATGAAATGATACCTTCTTATGGTTTTAACTTGCATCTCTCTGTTGGCTAGTGGTGCTGAGCATCCTTTCCTATGTCTCTGGGCCCTATGTATGTTCTTCTTTGAGAAGTGTCTCCACTTCTGGGATTATGCCCTAAGGATCCTGAAACACCAATTCAAGAGAGCCTATGCACCCGAATGTTCACAGCAGCACAATTTACAATGGCCAAGTGTTGAAAGCAATCAAGGTGCCCATCCATAAATGAGTGAATCAGAGAACTTTGGCACATTTATGCAATGGAACACTATGAAACAGAAAGAAGGAGATCCCACCCCTCATGACAGTATGGGTGGATCTGGAGAGCATTATGCTAAGTGAAGTGAGTAAGGCACTTGGTGGCTAAGTTCTTTAGAGGATTGTTTTGTGCACTCCAACCCTTCAGGCTCACTCTTTGGTCACAGCACATACCTAGGTTGCAGGCTCAGTCTCTAGTCAGGGAATTTCTGGAAGGCAATCAGCCAGCACTCCTTCCTCACATCGTTTCTCCTTTCTTTTTTGGTAAATATCCAGTATCTGTCTCCATCTTTCTTTCACTAAAACAAAAAAAAAAAAATGAAAACATGGTCAACATCAACACCATTAGGAAAACACTAATCAAAACTCTTGGAGTTGCAGTTGTTGCTTGTGTTGCTGGGTGTGGGTAACTCTGCTGTGCAGGTAACAGAGAGAACATTGCCCTGGGTGTTATCTCTGGTAGCTCCAAAAGCTTCTGCAATCAGACTTGGCACCTCTCTGCTATCAGCCAACTTGACTCTTTATAGTGAACAAGGCAGAGTTCTGGCCAAGATGGAGATGAGGTGTAGGTAGAAACACTTTGCTTCCTCACACAACCAAAAGGAGGAAAACAACTAATCTAAAATCAATAAACACCCAGAGGTGCCAGAAAATCAAGCTGAGATCTTCACAGATTATCTACAATCTGGGTATCCTGCCTTAAATGTCAAAACTGAACCTGAAACAAAATGCAGAGGGGAATGGAGGTGATGTCCAGGGCTGTTGGTCTTGTGTGTGAAGTAAGAGTCACCCCACCCAACTGCCAGGCACCAGAGAGCAATCACTCACCATATACATCAAGATAACTGAATACTATTTGTTTTTCTGAATCTGGAAGGTGGACCACTGCGGTGTAGGTTCCTGCATCCTTTGTGGTGACATTTTTCAATAGCAAGGATCCATCATAGGCTATCATCTGTCCATCGTGTTCAGGAACACGTAAACGGAAAAGTGGTTTTGTAATATAAAATGCAAGCATATTTTTATGGTCCACGCCTTCCCCCTTGTACCACACAATTCCTAGATCCCCAGGAGGCTTATTAAGCATTATCAGAAGCACATCATCCCCTTCAGTAGCAAAGCCCGGCAAAACCTGGATTTCGGCTGCGGTGGGTGGGCTCCAGAAAGTTAAGAGTGAAACTAGAAAATAAGAAAAAAAAATGCATCAATATTTGCATCTATGTATTGGGGCAGAAAGATGAGGCCCTGAATCCTGAGAGGGTCTCTTTATCTCTCAGCCTTGGTCTGCAGATGAGTGTGTCTCCCGTGGTCAAGACCAACAGCATGGCCCCCATTACTTCAGCACCTCTGAAGCTGTTATTTTATCTGTTTCAAATACTCACCTCCAGGTGTTTGCCTTGGTAACCTCCTCACTATGCTTAAACCAATGCTGACACTCAGGAGCAGTTTTGAAAGACACATTTGCTGATGGCCTTCTCTAAGGATTCCCTCTGTTCACTTTCTGACCTGACCTGCTCTGTTTTTTTCATGACTGTTGTGGGTACCTGAACTCACATCTACACCTTTCCTCATCCCTCTCTCTTCCATAGAACATGGGCTTTCAGGAAGCAGGGCTTGTCTGATCTAGTACCTCCAGTGACTGCAGCAGCTTGAAAATACATGGGGATGAATGAATGAGTGCTGAACCTCCTGGGAATTGTTTGCCCATTTCTGAGATTAGCCATAAAGACAATGTCTAGCACCCCTGGTTAAATTTTTCTGGTGTTTCCTTACACCAGAAAGTATGTCAATAATAAATCACTCCTATTATTACCAGTTTTCTTAATTCAATACTCAGTGATGAGTAATAGGAAACGAACAGCAAACCAGGTTTCCCTGCCTCCCACCACTTCCAGATTATGAGATTTGCCTCTTGCTGAGCCCCCTTCTCTATCCTACTCTTCCTTTTTGTCCTTTACACTCACGTCCAGACAGAAGCCTTCCCTCTTTTCTCAGAGCACTGGAGTCTTCAGCAGACCCCAGCCAGTCTCTGTGTCAGATCCTAGTCTACCCCAAGGAATTGTCTCCTACTTACCAACCAGCAGGAGCCCTTGCCAGTGGACAAGTCCTCTGTAGGTAGAGACTGAATGGGACCCCATGGTGTATGTTGTCTGCTCTGCAACTGCCTCTTGGATAGAAGCTTGAGGTTCTGTAAGGCTCACAGGCACCTCTGTCCAGAATGGTGCAGTCTGCTGTGTGTCCTACCTGTGGGCTGACCTTTATTCTGGGGCAAGATTACGATTCCTGTCATGTGAGCTAGGGGCAGGGAGTATGCACATGACCATCCCACTGCCTGCTCTAGATTTTGCCATCCTTGGCTCTTCTAACCAGTACTGCACTCTTATAATTTGTTTCTCTGCGGCCTTTCAACACCAGTGCTGGCCCTAAGACTCTAGGGAGGGAGCTGGGTCAACCACACCCTGATCAGCCAAACAAAGTCTCGGCAGCACTGGGCTAAACCTGGTTGCTTGAAATCTCACAGAGAAGAGTTAAGATCTCATAGCCCTGGGAGGACTGAGCATTGGATCTCACACTTCTGTCTACACACACACACCATTGTGAAAAGCTGCACAGGGATCTGTTGGCACCAGCGCTCCACTGAGGAACCTGTGGTGCAGTTGCTTGGTGTTACAGTCTCTGGGCCCCTTGTGCACATGCCAGCAGGGAGCTGCCATAGGGTCTCTCAGTGCCCTTGTGCCATGGGGGACCTGAGTGGGCTGCTGGGAGATCTTAGACACCACTATGAAGCCTGCATGTGGGTCAATTTGTGCTTGCAGGACAGTTTGCACCTGTGCATGGAAGGCTGAAAGATCATCAGTGCTTGCATGTCTGTGACCGCAGTAGGTGCCTGCTGCAGCAGAACACACACCTGAGGCCCTGTGCGGAGAGTCCCGGGGCTAGGGCTAGCTCTGAGGACAGTAGGCCAAAGATAACTGAGTGCTGAACGGGGAGAAAACAATATAGTCACTCCTTGGCCACTGTAGTCATCAAGGCCAGAAAAACAAGCTTGGCAAGATTCATAACAGCAAGAGTTGTCAGTTTTGGTGTTTTTCAGGTTGTTTTTGTGGTTCTTTTTTTCTTTTTCTTTTTTACCCCTCAACTTCTTTCTGCTTCTCAATACTTCTTTCTTGTTTTATTCCTTCTTCCTTTCTTTCTGAGCTTATCTCTTCTTCCTTTCCCTTTTTTCTTTTCTTTTTCATTCTGCTTTTCTTTATTCCCTTTTCATTTTTTTAATTTCCTTTTCCTTCTTTTCTTTCTCTCTTTCTTCCTCTTTTCTCTTTTTAAATACCTATGAGAGACAAAAACAAAACAAAACAAAACAAAACAAACAACCCTGGAAATGTGGAAAGACCGGAGTTGGTCCCAAAGAGGGGGCATTTCAACAGCTGAGACACTGGAAGCCATGAACAACTGCATATGCAAAGGAGACAGCTCCACTGAATCTCACAGGCATTCTACAATAGAAGTTCACACCATAAACCCAGGGAACCAGAACAAACCAACTTAAGAAACTAAGCCTAACAAGAAGAGCCTCACAAACAATGAGAAGACAAAGAAACAATCCCCAAATGAAAGAAAAGGAGGAAGCCCCAGAAAGAATTCTAAGTGAAATGGAAGCAACTCAACTATCAGATTTTGAGTTCAAAGCAATGGTTGTCAGGAAGCTCCAAGAGCTCTCCATGAGCTACCAGAAACTACAGGGAAGCTATGAGGAACTCACTGCAAACTATATCAACATGAAAAAGAAAATAGAGATTATCAACAAGGTCCAAGAGGAAATGAAAAATACAATTTCTGAAGTGAAGAAGACAGTGGAAGACTGAAAAGCAGAATTGATGAAGCAGAAGATTGGATAAGTGAGGTGGAGGACCAAGTAGAAAAAAACATCCAGAAAGAGCAAGAAAAGGAAAAGAGGCTCAGAAAAAAATGAAGAGGGAAAAAGAGAAATACAAGACAATACGAAATGTAATAATATCCATATAATAGGGATAACAGAGGGAGAAGAAGAAAAGCAAGGGATAGAATACCTAGTTGAAAAAGTAATGATGGAAAGCTTCCTAATTTGATAAGAGAAAAAGTCACACAAATCCAGGAAACACAGAGAGTCCCAATCAAGAGGAACCCAAAGAGCCCCACTTCAAGACACATCATAATTCAATGACAAAATTCCAAGACAAAGAGAGAATCTTAAAGGCAGCAAGGGAGAAAAAGGAAGTACCATACAAGGGAGCCCTGATTAGGTTAGCACCCAACTTCTCAATGGAAACACTCCAAGTCAGAAGAGAATGGCAAGAAATATTCCAAGTAATGAGAACCAAAGGCCTGCAACCAAGACCACTTTACCCAGCAAGGCTTTCAATCAAGATAGAAGACCAAATAAAGAGCTTCCCAGGCAAAAGAAGTCTAAAAGAATACAACTCTACCAAACCAGCTCAGCAAGAGATACTAAAGGGACTGCTTTAAGGAAAGGAAGGAAAGGGGAAAGAGAGGGAGAGGAACACAGGAACAAAAATGGCAACGAATAAGTACCTACCAATAATAACCTTAAATGTAAATGAATTAAATGGTAAAAATCAAAGGGCATAGAATAGCTGAATGGATAAGAAAGCATGACCCACACATATGCTGCCTACAACAGACCCACCTCAGGACAAAAGACCTACACAGACTCAAAGTGAAGGGCGGGAAACAAATTTTCCAAGCAAAAGAACAGGAAAAAAAGCTGGGGTAGCAATACTCATATCAGACAAAATAGACTTCAAAAGAAGAGCCATAAAGAGAGACCCAGAAGGTCACTTCATAATACTCAAGGGAAGAATCCAGCAAGAAGACATAAACATTGTAAATATACTTGCACCCAACATAGGAGCACCTAAATACATAAAAAAATCTTAGAGGACTTCAAGAAAGATAGTGACAGCAACACAAATATAGTAGGGGATTTTAATACCCAATTGTCAAAAATGGACAGATTTCCAAACAAAATATGAACAAAGATATTATGGCATTGAGCAACATTCTGGATGAAATGGACTTAACTGACATATATAGAGCCCTTCATGCCAAAGAAATGAAATACACATTTTTTTCAAATGCACATGAAACATTCTCAAAGATAGACCACATGATAGGTCATAAAACTAACCTCAACAAATTCAAGAAAATTGAAATCATACCAAGCATTTTCTCCAACCACAAGGGACTGAAACTAGAAACCAACCCCAAGTGGAAAAACCCCAAATCCACAAAATCATGGAGATTGAATAGAATGCTATTAAACAGTAGATGGGTGAAGAATGAAATTAGGGAGGAAATAAAAAAGTTTCTGGAAACAAATGAAAATGAACTCACAACGACCCAAAACTTATGGGACAGGGCAAAGGCAGCCCTCAGAGGAAAGTTCATAGTGATACAGGCCTACCTAAAAAAGATACAAACATCTCAAACAAACAACTTAACTCTATGCCTACAAGAACTCGAGACACAACAGCAAAGACAGCCCAGAGGAATAAGAAGGAAGGAAATAACTAAGATCAGAGCAGAATTAAATGACATAGAGATTAAAAGCACAATTCTAAGGATCAATGAATCCAGGAGCTGGTTTTTTAAAAAGATAAACAAAATCAACAAGCCTTTAAGCAGGCTCATCAAGAAAAAAAGAGGGAGGACCCAAATAAACACAATCAGAAATGAAAGAGGAGAGATTACAAGTGACACCACAGAAATACAAAGGATTGTAAGAAATTACTATGAAAAACTACATGCCAAGAATTTGACAACCCAGGTGAAATGGACAAGTTTTTAGAAAATATAATCTCCCAACCTCAGTGAAGAAGAAGCAGAAAGTCTGAACCGACCAAAAACAGCAGATGAAATAGAAGCACTAATCAAAAAACTACCTACACACAAAAGTCCAGGACCAGATGGTTTCACAGGAGAATTTTACAAAGCATTTAAGAAAGAGCTAATCCCTAACCTTCAGAAATTTTTCGAAAAAATCCAAAATGCTGCAACACTCCCAAACTCTTTTTATGAAGCAAGCATCATTCTAATCCCCAAACCAGATAAAATCATAACACGGAAAGAAAACTTCAGGCCCATATCGCTGATGAACATAGACGCTAAAATCCTCAACAAATTATTGGCAAACAGCATCCAACAATACATTAAAAAGATCATACATCATGACCAATTGGGATTCATCCCAGAGATGCAAGGATGGTTCAACATTCTCAAATCAGTAAATGTAATACATCACATAAACAAAAGCAAAGACAAAAATCACATGATCATATCAATAGATGCAGAAAAAGTATTTGAAAACAGCACCCATTTATGATAAAAAAAAAAACCTCAGCAAAGTGGGAATTGAGGGAGCATTCCTCAACATAATAAAGGCCATATATGAGATACCTACAGCCAATATCATACTCAACAGGCAAAAACAAAAATCTTTACACTAAGATCAGGAACAAGACAAGGTTGTCCATTTTCACCACTTCTATTCAATATAGTATTGGAAGTATTGGCCACAGCAATTAGACAAGAAAAGGAAATAAAAGGCATCCAAATTGGAAAGGAGGAAACAAAACTATCATCATTTGCAGATGACACGATAGTGTACATAGAAAATCCTATGGACTCGGCCTTAAAGCTGCTTGACCTAGTAAATGAATTTGGACAAAAGCAGGATACAAAGTCAATATCCAGAAATCAAAGGCATTTCTGTATACCAACAATGAAACAGCAGAAGCAGAAATCAAAAAAAAAAAATCCCATTTGACATAGCAAAAAGAAAAATAAAATACCTAGGAATAAACCTAACCAAGGAGGTAAAAGACCTGTATTCAGAAAATTACACAACACTGAAGAAAGAAATCAGGGGAGACACAAACAAATGGAAACATATACTGTGTTCATGGATCAGAAGAATTAACATCATCAAAATGTCCATACTACCCAAAGCAATTTACAGATAAAATGTGATACCTATTAAATTACCAATGGTATATTTAACAGACATAGAACAAACACTTCAAAAATGTATATGTAACCATGATCGACCTTGAATAGCTGCAGCAATTTTGAGAAAGAAGAGCAAAGTAGGAGGGATCACTATACCTGACACCAAACTGTATTACAAGGCCACTGTATTCAAAACAGCCTGGTACTGGCACAAAAATAGGCACATGGACCAGTGGAATAGAACAGAGAGCCCAAAAGTAAACCCACTTCTCTACAGTCAATTAATATTTGACAAGGGAGGAAGCAACATAGAATGGAGTAAAAGTATCCTCTTCAACAAGTGGTTTTGGGAGAACTGGAAAACTACATGCAAAAAAAAAAATGAAACTTGAACACCAACTTACACCATACACAAAAATAAATTCAAGGTGGATAAAAGATTTAAATATAAGCCATGACACTATTAAAGTCCTAGAGGAGAATGCAGGCAGAAAAATCTCAGACATTTCATGCATCAACATTATTTAATGATATGTCTCCTAAAGAAAGGGGCATAAAGGAAAGAATAAACAAATGGGACTTCATCAAAATAAAAAGCCTCTGCATGGCTAAAGAAAACAGTATTAAAATAAAAAGAGAACCAGCTGAATGGGAAATATATATTTGCCAATGATACCTCAGACAAAGGTTTAATCTCCAAAATATGTAAAGAACATACATGACTACACACCAAGAAGACAAGCAACCCAATTAAAAAATGGGCAAAAGTCTTGAACAGACACTTCTCCAAGGAGGACATACAGAAGATCCAGAAACACATGAAAAGATGCTCGATATCGCTAGCTATCAGAGAGATGCAAATTAAAACCACAATGAGAGGCCACTTCACACCTGTCAGAATAGCCATCATAAAAGAGCAACAAACAGCAAGTGTTGGAGAGGTTGTGGAGAAAAGGAGACCCTAGTGCACTGTTGGTGGGACTGCAGACTGGTAGAACCAGTATGGAAAGCAGTATGGAATTTTCTCAGAAAACTAAAATTGGACCTACCTTTTGACCCAGCAATTCCACTACTAGGATTATATCCTAGGAACCCTGAAACACCAGTCCAAAAGAACCTATGCACCCCAATGTTCATAGCAGCACAATTTACAATAGCCAAGTGTTGGAAGCAACCTAGGTGCACATCAGTAAATGAATGGATCAAGAAACTATGGTACATTTACACAATGGAATTCTATGCAGCAGAAAGAAAGAAGGAGCTTCTACCCTCGCAATAGCATGGATGGAACTGGAGAGCATTATGCTAAGTGAAATAAGCCAGGCAGTGAAAGACAAATACCATATGCTCTCACCTTTAACAGGAACCTAATCAACAGAAGAAACAAACAAGCATAATATAATCAAAGACACTGAAATTGAGAACCATGGAGGAGAGGGATAGGAATTTCTAGGGAAAGGGGGAAGGGTTTAGAGCAACAAGTATGAAAGGCACATGGACAAAAGCTAGGGGGAGGTGGAAATGGGAGGGAGCTGGGGAGGCCTGGGGCAGTGGGCTGGGATGGGAGTAGAAGACAGAAAACTGTATAAGAACAACAATTAAAATAAAATTTAAAAAAAGAAAATAAACCATGTCCCTTACTACTAAAGTCTTCTCATGCCCTCTTGTAATCTCCTTTTTCTTCACCTGTCCACCTCCTTTTTTAGGGTTAAGGAAACTCTCTTCAGTTTTTTTTTTTCCATTATAAATAAATTCATTGGCACTTTCTAGGATTTGTAAATTTTTTTCATGAACTATTTAATTTGAGGCCAAATTTGGCTATTTTGACATAGTTCTTTCTTTTTATTCTCTAATTATCGCTCATTCGAAGGATGCATTGGATTTGTTTATCTATTTACCCTTTATGGACACTTGTGTTGTTTCCAATTTGGGGCTGTTAAACAGAAATCTTCCATGACCACATTTGAAGAAAAATATTCAAGACAAAGACTCAGTGCTTGTAAAACCATAAATAGCTAGAGAAATAAAACTGGGGGAGCTACCACTGGAAACCTGGTTTCAAGATCACATGGCCACAGCCCCACCCAGAGGTAAGGAAACACCTGCTTCTTCACATAAAGCTGTTGGTCTGCCATAGCCCACCCATCAGTCAACACCTTAGAGGAAATAATGACCGTTCTCCCTTCCAGCTCTTGAATTAAACACAAGTGCACCTTGGAGGCTGAATTTGACTCACATTTGGATTCTCAATCACAATAATTATGAGAATAATAGCATTCAAAGTTTCTGTCCCTGTGATATAAAAGAATATTTAAAAGAAAATGAGTACGCATATCGTGTCAATAGACTGTACATGACATGTCTGAGTTTACCTGCAGGTCGTGTGATTATGGACTCATCATCCCACCTCAAGAGACCTCACGTATATCATGTGATATCAGAAAAAGACATTTGGTCTTCTTTGCTGGGTCTTAGAAAAAAGCTGCTAAACCTTTGGAATGTTGTAGTTGATGAGGGTGATTAGAGTGCTTTTGTCATGATGAGGCAACCCTTGGCAGACTTCTGCATAGTTGCAGAGTTAGGGCAGCTCACCAGGAAGGCCACTTCTGGATCAGAAGCTTGGGATTTTCAGCTGTCAATGTAAGAAACATCTAAGCCTGTAGAGAACTTTTGTGAGTCTCTTTGGGGCAATCTTGAAGACAATTGCCAGGAAGCGAAATCCCAATGAATGGAGAAAATTTTTCAGATAATGGCAGTGTTGCACCTTATTTTATACAGTACAGTCAAAGCCAGAAGCCCAAAGGGTTACAAGAAATCCACTGGCATTAGATGAGGGGGGCAGAGGCAAGCAAAGAACAGGAATTTCTGAAATTGGGAAAAATAAAAGCAATAGACTCCTCTTTTGCGTATTAAGATTGTTTGTTCAGGACAGTTAGCACTTAATAATGAACATAAGGACAATAACAATGAAAGGCTTTTATTGTCTGTTTTGAAGTGAGGGGTCTGCAAAAACATAAATTGTCAGGGAATTTTAAAGTTATGTCATGGTAGATGCAAAAAGACAGTAAACAGGCTCAGTTAAGGTAAAGAATGGCTGTTAGGTAAAGAGCTACTGGCCTAGCACATGACTGCCCACCATGACTCACTTTGAGTAAAAAGTTTAATTTCAGACCATCGTCTGTGGTAACTTCAGGTCTCTGAGTTTGTAAGTCCTACCATGCAGGCCTGCCCTGAGCTTGTCAGGATTAACATGTGGCCAACTTTTTAGTTCACACCTTCTCATTTCAGTTATAAAATAATCTAAACAATTCATTGGTGAGCGATGTATTGGTCCAATAACATTGTCTCAAGTGCTAGATGGGATTTTTAGGAAGACTTAGTGGCAGCATTTGTCTTGCCGAATGATAAACTATTGATGATGCAGCAAGAACTTCACCTTGGATGGAAGTCAAAGTCGAATGTTCTCAAAAGAGAAAAGCAGGTAAATGGGAGGCAGTCAGCTTCACAGGCCTTTATTAAGGCAAACATTCTGAATCATTTCTAACCTATAAGCTATCACAGACTAAGTTTAGCTATCTCTCATTTATCTGTGTTCATCCTGTACAGCATTTACTTACAGTTTGAGGGAACACTGCACACTTCTTCACTATAAACATTCTCACCATAAGATGGGATCGCATTTACTATGGCCCACCTCCAATTAATTATTATTAATCTGATTTTCACTAGTTCTACAATTAGAGCTCCAACCTTAAGGTTAATTTGGGGGCCAGGCTGTGAGAACACAATGCTGTACATTCCAATTACCATCGAAAACTTCCACAGGTGAGGAGGACAGTAAGAGTTTCATAAGTACCTTTCCTCTGCTTCAGCAGCAGGTATGGAGGGCCGTGTTTTGCAGCCTCTTTGGCATCCATTTAAATTAGTATAGTTAGTATCCCTTGTTGAATTAGGGTGTAAGGACATTCACATAACTAAATTTTAGTGTTTATACGTGAAATCCCTTTCTCAATATCTTTACACCAGTGACCACCCAAAACTTTCCTTGATCATCTCAGTTTCAGTCTTTTTACTCACTCACAAATAACCAACTTATTAAGAGAAACTACATACTTTTAACCTCTCTTAAGAACACACACATCCACTTTTTTCCTTTTACAATAGCATTTCTTTTTTACAAAATATGATTTATTGATTATGCTTTACAGTTATCCCATTTTCCCCATTATTACCCTCCACCCTGCACACACCTCCCACCCTCATCCCCCTCTTTAGTTCATGTCCATGGGTCATAAGTTCTTTAGCTACTACATTTCCCACACTATTCTTACCCTCCCCCCTGTCTATTTTCTACCCACCATCTGTGCTACCTTGTTCTCTGTACCTTGTCCTCCTCTCTCCTCCTCCCACTCCCTCGATTGCTAACCCTCCATGTGATCTCCATTTCTGTGTTTCTGCTCCTGTTGTAGTGGTTTGCTTAGTTGGCTTTCGTTTTAGGTGTGGTTATTAATATCTGTGAGTTTGCTGGCTTTTTACTGTTCATATTACTTCTCATCTTTTTCTTAGATAAGTCTCTTTAACATTTCATATAATAAGGGCTTGGTGATGATGAACTCCTTGAACCTGACCTTATCTGAGAAGCACTTTATCTTCCCTTCCATTCTAAATGACATCTTTACTGGATAGAGCAATCTTGGATGTAGGTCCTTGACTTTCATGACTTGGAATAACTCTTTCCAGCCCCTTCTTGCCTGTAAGGTCTCTTGGGAAATCAGCTGACAGTCTGATGGAAACTCCTTTGTAGGTGACTCTGCCTTTATCCCTTGCTGCTTCTAGAATTCTCTCCTTCATTTTAATCTTGGCTAATGTAATGATGATGTGCCTTGGTTTGGTCCTCCTTGGGTCCAAATTCTTTGGGACTCTCTGAGCTTCCTGGATTTCCTGGAAGTCTATTTCCTTTGCCAAGTCAGGGAAGTTCTCCTTTATTATTTGTTCAAATAAGTTTTCCACTAGTTGCTCTTCTTCTTCTTCCCCTTCCGGTACACCTATAATTCAGATGTTGGGACATTTCAAGATGTCCTGGAGGTTCCTATTCCTCTCCTCATTTTTTTGAATTCTGGTTTCTTCTTTCTTTTCTGTTTGTTTGTTTCTTTCTTCCTTCTGGTCCACTCCATTGATTTCAGTCCCATTTTTCCTCCCATCTCTATTGGTTCCATGTGCGTTTTTCTTCATTTCACTTATTGTAGCCTTTATTTGTTCATCTAATTTGTGAGCAAAATCAACCAATTCTGTGAGCATCCTGATCACTAGTACTTTGAATAGTGCATCTGATGGGTTGGGTATCTCTTGGACACTTAGATGAAGTGGCTCTAGGGCTTTGATCTGTTTTCCCGTTTGAACCATTTTTGGGTGTTTTGGGGGGTCTGGTCTCAGCTATTACATAGGGAGGGGCACAGCCTTAAGAGTTCCCCAGGGCAGGGGCAGCCCAGTTGCTGGGCTGTGACACTGTATGTGGGGGCGCGGTCCAAGAGGGAACAATGGTGCTTGCTCCTCTCTCTCTCTCAGATTCCAGTCCCTTCTGCCTCTTCCCCTTCACCTGGATTATCTTGGTGCAAATGTGGGACCACCTGGTCAGCAAGTCGACTTGCGCAGCCTCATTCGGTCTGCCCGTGGCCACCCTGCTCACGGGGACTGCTAGCCACCACCTGTGTGCCTGGGATCTGCCAGAAACTGCTGTCTGCGTACCCAGGTCCTCCAACCTCCACTTTTTCCTGCCACGACTCTGCCCCTCTTACCGGTCTGGATGAATGGTTGTTGGACTTCAGTACAGTTCAATTTTCTATCAGTTCTGATTGTTTTCTTGTTTCTAAATCTTTGTTGTTCTTAATTTCGGTTGTGCAAGGAGGCACAGTGTGTCCACCTATGCCCCCATCTTGGCCAAAAGTTTAATAACAAAAGCATTTCTTCTGAATTTCAAAATGTTACCAGAAATGGGGCCAGGCCCAGGGTGGTATTGCCTAAAGCCAGCTGTTAGGGTGTGGGTTCTGGGGTTAGTGCAGGAAGAATTTCACAACGCAAGCCCAGGTGATTTTGAGAGTATGTTTATTAAGCTGGAGACAGTGAAACAAGCATGGGATGAGGATAAAACCAGTAGGAGAGAGACTAGATGGGGTTGTTTGGGCTCTCCTCAAACAGAATGGAAAAGATGTGAGGCTAGGAGGGGCTGCATTCAGCTTCTTGCAGAATCAGAGGAAAGGAGCCTTGGGAACCAGTCCAGGAGGTTTCTCCAGCATAAGCTGCTTTTACCCATTGCTCTCCTGGTTGCCAATCTCATGAGTATCCATTAAAGTTTAGAAGAAAGAAAATTTATTTGAAAAGGAGACTTGAGTACATGTGCCTCAAGAAGAACACAGCTGGTTTCTCTGTGTCAAGGAGTTCTATCTACTTTGGAAAAGTAAAGGTTTTAGGTGAGGTCTCAAGGAAGAGCTCAGTAAGATATTGAGCAGTTTTTTCAGGTGTGCCCTTTCATGGTTGTGTCTCCACTAACTGGTTGCTTCCAGGATAGAAGTGTGAAACTACATGACCAGCAACTTTCCAGATGAGGGAAGACCACCCTGATGGAGGATCCAGCACATGTTTGTTCATTGTTAAGCACTTGAGGCTTTTCACTCTGGTGAGATTTTGCATTTGGCTATGAATTGCTAACCCACTTCAGCTATCCTTCTCAATTTCCCCATTTATTCGTAAGGATTATTATTAACTTCTTACTAACCTGCGTGAAAATGAGAAACCATAAAAATATTATTTTGATAGTTAAAAAGTTATTCTATGCACATTTACAAATAACGAACAGTGGAGTTATATTCACAAGGTTTGACAGAAACCAGAAGAACAGGCATAACTATTATCATAACTAATTTTAGCAGACAGGTAAAGACAATCTAAGTAACGAGTTCAACATCCATTTGTAGCTGTAGAGTTCTTGTCAGTGTCCTGGGAGAGCTGTCTCTCACCGATGTCAGCAACTTCCCATCATTGAAGAGTGCTGGACTGCTGTAAGTGGAGGCAGGTGTCAGAGACGGGGCAGATGTCCATTCATGCTGGGGCATCTGATGAGGTTTTTGCTACAGTGCTGGAGAGAGTCTTTAATTGATGTCTCTTCCAATAGAAAAAGTAATTCTTGGTCTTTCAAGTCATCATCACCTAGAAGTGAACTCATTAAACTAATATCAGTATTTTATCAGTTGATATAAGATGATTACTACATTTTTGCTAATAATGCAGAATGTCTCTTGTAGTAATACTGATTTTATATTTTCTATGTTCATTTGCTTATATGCACAGGGTGAACAGTGACTGTTTAATGAGGAAAAAAATCTATGTCTTTACCCAAAGAAGTAGTTTTCAGCTTAAGCAGTATTTGGTAAATGGGATTAAAGCTTCCAAAATTTATTTAGTTGAGTTTTAACTGTACTGTGGAGATAAGCACAATGAAAATTATATAAAATCAGCCAAATATTAGAAAGTCATTGCATTGTTTGCCCAGTGAAATGAGCCCCTCAGTCTTAATTATTCAGGGGGAATTCCCCAATCGGTGTTAATTTTTTCCTAATTACGATGAACCTTTGGTAAATGAGTTGCTCTCCTGCAAGAAAAAATCTCAAAACTGTGCAAAACAAAGCCTCAACACAGTGCAAAAAAAATGTAGAAATTAAAACTAACACTTTTCTGTATTCTTGAGATGGTGGCATTTAAATAAATTTCAATTACCAAACTGTAAGAGGATCTGAACAACGTGGGGAATGTTTTGGGGACCCTTTGAATAATTTTCCAAGGTTATATTTGGACAGATAAAACATCAGTGTCATACTTCGTGAGATATACTAAGAGGTTTTCATTAGTATTCTTCACTTCATAAATCAAAATTATGAAAACCCAATTTGTTGGCTCATGTACATGTTAGCAATAAGCAACTGAGTCCCGATAGGAAAGATTGGTTTCTTGTTGAGACCATATCTGTTTTTCTAGTTTAAATGTTGCTCCTCCCTTTTTCTGGCCTATCCTGCTTTTATTTATTTTTTTTTCTGGAGGTGTGCACTGGAACTGTATAAAGGAGTTTTGTGTTGATTTAATAGGAAGCAACAAAAATTCTTAGGTAAAAATTATTTTGTTGTTTTTTTGCTCATTATAGTAGGAGAACTATAATACTATAAACAATAAAGTATTTAAAAAGTAAAAAAAAAAAGTAAAAATAATTCGTTGTTTAAGGAAAAGGGTCATTAAGGAACATGTATAAAGGACCCATGGACAAAGCCAAAGGAAGAAGGAATGAAGCAGCAGGGGGGAAGGTGGGAGGCCCCGGTGGGTAGGGTGGGGGAAAGTGATGGTTGGAAAATTGAGACAAGTGTACTTGAACAACAATAAAAAAATACTGCCTGACTAGCTGCAACATCAGCTAAACAATTTCCTTTTGCTTTCATGGTGGCAGCTTTAGAATGTCCTGAAATACTGATAAGTGCCAATAGTTTCAGTAACTGTCTAACATCTAATAAAACTAAAATCTTTTTTCTGTTCTTAATGTACTGTTCTGAGAGAGTTCACAAGCCTGGCTTCTCCATCACTTTCTTCCTTTTATGAGTTTATTTGAGCCAAACTGTCAACAATTGCCAAGAAGCAGAATCTCAAAGGATTAAGAAAATACTGCAGAGAGTGGCAGGCTTGCACCTTATTTTATACCCTACGGCCCAAGGAGGAGGCATAAGGGTCACTGAAACCCTTTGGCGACAGATCAGGGAGGCAGAAGAAAGCAAAGTGGGGTGATCCTTTGGACTGAGTGAAAAGTAAAATGAGTAGATGTGCACATCTTTATGTTGTGGGTACAGAATGCTCAGCACTCAACCGTTATCACAGTTAAAGTAACAATGTAAACAGTTTTGTGGTCTTTGCTCTGCTGTGGCAAGAGATCGGAAGAAAATTGCCCTGGTATTCCAAAATTATGTAGTCTCTGATGCAGAAGGAAAGAATCTCCATTGAGGTAAAGATTGACCTTTGTCAGGGAAGGTAGGGGCCTAAGCATGACTGCATGCCACATCTCAACTTTAGTGAGGTAAGTTTTCAACCTTTCTCCACAGTCACTTTAGGTTTCTGAGTTCAGAAGGCCCACCCTGCAGGCCCCCTCTGAGCTTGTCAGGTTGACTATGTGACCACTTTCTGGTTCACACAGCCCAACCCTTCAACCTCCCGAAAGAGGAGAGGAGCCAGAGGTAATGATCAAGGGCCAATTATTTGATCAATCAACACCATGAGGGAACATTCATTAAAACCCTAAACATAGGATTCAGAGAGATTCCGTGCTGGTGAACACAAGGAGGGGCTGAAAAGGCTGGCACTTCTAGAAAAATAAAGAAGCTCCATAACTCTCCCCTGATGTCTTATAAGACCTGAGTGGGATTAAGGTGACCCTAAAACTTTTAGTCCACTGAGCTCTAATGTGAGTAGCCTGGTTGGGCCATTAGTGAGAGTCTTCTGCAGTGGAGCAGTTTTGTGTTACTCAGCCTTGAAACTGCTTTCAAAAGTTAAAAATTTCAGCCCAGGTATCAGGAAGATCCCAAAACAAGATTCATCAGCTTTTTCAGGTGTGCCCTTTCCTGGTCATGGTCTCCACTAATTGGATAGTACCAGGGCAGAAGGTCCAAATTACATGACCAGCTGGCCATATGTCAGGGGTGGAAAGGTCACCCTGAAAGCAAGGTCCAGTGCATGTTTGCAAGGTCCAGTGCGTACACCTTGGGCTTTTTACCCTGCTGGTCTTTGTATCTGGCTCTAAATCGCTCACCCAGTTTACTCAACCATCTGTCTCTGTTTCCCCTTTTACTTGCAAGGAAATGTTCCAAGCTTCTTACCAACCTACCTCAAAAGAGAAACCATAAAATGATCATTTTTGATAGTACAACATTTATCATATGTACCTTTAGAAATTACTGGCAGTTTTGCTATATACACATTCTTTGAGAAAAGACCCAGAGCAAATATTATGACTAATATTAGCAGACAGGTAAAGATAATCAAACTTATAATATTCAACATAATTTTGTAGATAGGAAGTTTTTGTCAATGTCTTGGGTTAACTGTCTATCTCTGATACCAGCAACGTCTCATCCTCAAAGTATGTTTGATTGTGAAAAGCAGAGGCAAGCATCAGAGACAGGGCAGCTGTACTTTGCCTGTTGGGCCCCTGTTAAGGTTTTTTCCTACAATGTTGGTGAGTGTCTTTAATTGATGTCTCCTCCATTAGACAAAATGTTTCATTGTCTTTGAGGTCATCATCATTGCCTAGGAGTGCACTTGTGAAATGAACATCACTCAATAAACGGTCCTTATAAGCTGATTAATATGTATTTATAATAATACAGAATACTAATTTTAGTAAGGTTGATTTACATATCCCTTTGTTTAGATGCATAGAGTGATCAGTGACTATTTAATGAGGAGAAAAGCTATGTGTTTACCAAAAGAAGTAAATTTTAGGTTAAAAATTTTAACAGGGGTTAAAAGCTTCTGAACATCTTCTTAGTGGAGTTTATGTTACACATTTTCTATGTTTCACCAATCCTGAAACTTAAGGTGATGGGCACAATAAGAATCTATAAAATAGGCCCATGTTAGAAAGGCATTGTGTTATTTGCCCAGTGAGATGAGTCCCTCGGTCACTGTAACTCAGGGGGAATTCCCCAACTGGTGTCAATTGTTCTCCCAATAATAATTTACCTTTGTTAAGGCTGTTCTCTCCTGCAAGAAAATGCCTCAAACCAGGTAGAAAAATATACAATTTAAAATGAACACATATTTGTGTTCTTGAAAGAGAGCCATTAAATGAAATTCAGTTACCGTATTTCATGTGGGTCTGAGGAAAGAGGGAAATGTATTTGAGTGTAGTTGGATGATTGTCCAGTGTCATATTTGGACAGATAGAGTGTCTGCTACAGACTTTATGAGCTACAGTAAGGTTTCTAGTAATATTGTTTACTTCATGGAATCATATTTTAAAAACCCATTGTGTTATCTGTTATAGGTGTTAAAGAATCAATATTTGATTCCCTATGCATAAAATTGGTTCCCATTTGACTCCATATATGTTTTTCCTCTTCAAAGCCCCCCTTTTTGCTGTCAGGCCCCCTTTCCTTTTTCTGCAGTGGTCCACTAGAACTGTAAAGGGAGCTTTTTATTGATTTGACAGGAAGCGACGTGCATTCTCAGGTCAAAACAATGTGGCTGTTTAATACTGCCCGCCCAGCTGCAGAGTCAGCTGAATGAGTTCCTTTTGCTCTCGTGACAGCTTTAGAAGTGTTGAAATTTGGATAATTACCAATTGTTTCAATACCTGTATAACATCTAATAATTCTGCAACTTATTTTCTATCTTTAATGCACTTCCGGGGTCAATCCACAAGGACTGCTGCTTCCACAACATTCCAGGTTTGTGAGCTGCACCAGCGGCCTAGCTACTGTTATTGCAAATGCTGGGCATCTGATTTTTACACAACTGACAAGCCCAA
>PVKU01014286.1:0-23949 GCA_004027475.1 Anoura caudifer
GCCCTGGGAAGAGATGCTGTGAGCAAAGGACCCGTGGCACCAGGCGTTTGGGGTGAGAAGTGCCGGTAGGATTGGGTAGGCACACACTTCACGTTGCCTGTGATCCCCAGAATTCATCTGTCTCGGTAAAAATAGATTTTTTCTTTGAGAGTTTTACCTTGATGGCACGTGTTCATCATTAGAGCCTCAAAAACATGAGATTTTATTTCTCCTATCTAATAGCAGAAAACAAAATTCACATGTAGTAGGATGAACGTTACATTTTACATCTATCTAAAAGAAACCATCCGCTTTTCAACCTAGCTGGCGAAACTTAGCTGGACGAAATGAAGGGTCCAATTCTAATTCACGAGGAAGTGATACGTACCCGCAAGTTTTAAAAAGAGGCTAAAGGGCCCTTATAAGCCTGGAAAACAGTCTTATTGTCAGACCTCTGGAGTCCCGGCTCGTCTGCCGAAGGCTCAAGGGAGCAGTAGTCAGTAACGTCAAGACCTTCAGCCGGAAGTCCCAGCACTGATACATTCCTTAGCAAAACTGGCTCCAGCCTGATTATTTCCAGGCTGCTCACACCACCAGCAGAGCTGGTCAGGAGCCAGCCCTGCTGCTCCAAGGTGGCAAACGATGCGGCTGGGTGAGCCTCGGGGCACATCTGCGCCCTGTGAACAGCACGCTCCCCTTCCCGCTACGGTTCTTCCCTCACTCCCAACCACCCCAGGTTCCTCCTGGGATGGGTTCCTGCCCTGAATCCCATTTCCTTTTTCTACGGCCTAGATATGTTGCATGATGCTTGCTAGGCCCTCTTCCCCAGAGCTGGAATCTTCCCCTCCATGCCTGCCCCTCACCAGCCCCTAGAATCCCGTGTCCCTGCTCCTCTCCCTCTTTCTCACACACATAAGCATGTTTACACAATACACACACACACACACCTTCCCAGCCACCACCGCAGGTGCCCAACAAGAGAGACACACCAACTGGAAACACAGCATCAGCAACGTATTCTTGACCGCAGCCCTGGAACCCAACCTAAACTCGAAGTCCAGTTAACTGCTCTGCCTCCTCGGACACTGTCATTGTGACTCCTCAGCCAGCCCCAGAACCAAGCCAGCTCCTAACACTCGCTTCCAACCCCTGCCTCTTCCCCACGGTCACGAATGAGGCTCCAGAATGCTTCACGGAGGGACCTGCAGGTGCTACAGCTGCAGGTCCCTATCACTCCGTCCGTCCCAGGAGCCCGACAGGATGTTAGAGGCATTCTTATCTGTTCTAGAGAAGATAAGACCAGGGCACGGGGGGTCGTCCATGATGCCCAAGGCCATCCACTGGGAATACGTAGCCACAAACAGGTGTTAAAAGAATAAATCACTTACAGCAATGTCTACTTGATTCTTCAGAGCCATGAGACCCTCCAAGTGAGCGGCAGTGCAAAGCTGTCCCTCTAGCGAAACCCAGAGACCACCAATCCCCATTAAGTATTTATGGGGGAAATAAAGTCTTCCCAGAAGCGGGAAGCCATTTTATACGCAGAACCTGTTTAATTTAGGTTGTTTTTTTATCTTCTTGCCCATCAACATCAATATTCCTGGGAAGCATAGATCCATATATCGGCACTGACTTGTGTTTATTCCTAATGGCAAGTTGGAGAAAAATCGCTGAAAAGAGCTCTATTTCATTTTTTAATTATGAAGCAAAAGTGACAGCTCATTGGGAACATTGTCAAGCCAAGATAAAAAGATGATCGAGATTTGGTTGGTTTCTAAAAACGTTTCTGGGAGGAAAAAAAAAAAAATCCTACCCTGAAACACACAAATGCCACATTGAAGGCCAAGAGTGGTACAGTGAGTTCCCCCAAGAGGAGCAGAAAAACTCGACCATTCGCTTGTGTTTACATTCCCTGCATTTTCACGTGACCCCAAAACATGATGCACTCGTGAGCTGCTTCCTCCCAGAGGACTTTGGAGTCTCATGATCTAATGTTACAGGGAGTGGGGATGAAATTCAGAAGCAGGTGCATCTCATACCTAGTTTTACTGCGTCTACTCTGATAAAACTCTCAGCCACGGTGCACAACGCAATGCGTCTACCAGTTACTGAAAAATAAGTATGGCTCTAGAAGGCACTCTTGCCCATGGTAGTAGGTACAACGCTCTCGTCTCGGTTAACAAATGAACAACGAAAAGTACTTGCCTGCGAGAAACTCGGAGCTCTGGAGGAGAGAAGACAAACAGCCCGGCGGATCACTGAGCCACGCTGCTGTGAGCGCGCTCACAGGTCTGAGTTGAGCCCGCAGGGCTGCACCAAGGGAGGGTGCACGGGCCACAGGGGCCGGGGACCCGCTGGAGGAAAGGGCCCTGCGCCCGTGAGGTGTTTCCGCTTTCCCTTGACATCTGCTCTGTAAATGCAGGTTGCAAGAGACGCTATCAAAAGTCGCTTCCAGCTGCAAGGCAGTGTGACGCAAAGACTGGATCATGGAGACACGACAGCTCGGTCTGAAAGGGCAGTTCTAGCAGGAAGAATGCACCATTTTTAGACGTTACTTCTTACAGAAGTCAGGCAAACACTGACCAGACAGGAGGAAGGCAGAGCAAAGTGAAACCTATGACTCCGAAGGTGAAAAGAGTGAAACTGTGTGAAGGCTTTCCCTAATCTCTGTTAAAGGAGAAGCCAGGCTTGTCCATTTACTTCACTCCAAAAACATTCCTTTGAGCTCTGGAGCTAAGTGTGTAATTCAGAGGTAAATTCTCAAAAGGGGGTCAGGCAGGAAAGCCGAAAGAAATGTCACCCCACTAATGAAGTTTTGCCTGCTCTAAAAGAATACAAACGTGCTCCTTGTAAGAAGCTCTTCTATTAGTAAATGTGTACGTAGAGGTTCGTCGCAGTCATAGGATTGTTTCCCAAACACACACCAAGCTGTATGGTGGCAGAGACAGTGCAGAGATTGCGGGGTGGGGACAGAGGCCAGTCATGGGTTGCCACAGGCCACCAATGTCCACAGCACGGCCGTCTCCGGGCCAAACGTCACAGCTGGTTTCCAGAGAATAGACTCAGCTGTTTGCACAGCACAGACAGTTAGAATAGCTGGCTCAATTTTCAAGCCATTTTGTATCGGTTAGCCGAGTTGCACCTTACAACAATCACCCTAAGTCAATCACGTAGGGATGATTACCTGGGTCCCCTAAAGCGAGGCGATCTGGCTGAGGTCAGAGGTCAGGGCTGGCAATTTAACCTCAGTCTCCTGATCTGAAGCCTGGAGACGGTTTAAACAGAGCTGGCAGATTTTCCCCGGGGACAACAAGGGGTGGGGAGTTCAACAACTAAACAATGCCTACAATATATGGTTTTCCTCCTTATTTTCCTTTCAGAAATGTCTACTCATTCAACTCAGCCAAATGAGAACTGATCAATTTCAGAATTCAAGCCAACTCCTTTGACTTTTAGAAATTAGAGCATCTTTTCATCTTTAGTATATTGATATGTTTTCCTTTGCTTTGTTTTAAAATAACAATTTTATTAAAATATAATTCACTCATCATAACATTCATCTATTTGAAAGGTACCAACCATATCAAGGTTTCCTGGATGAGCAGTGCCGGACAGAAACGGGTACCCAGTGCAGCCTCAGGGACCTCGGTGCCCCCATGCCTTCTTCCCAGCCCTGCCACCAATACCCCACCCCACATACCCAGAGTTCCTTTCCCTCACCCATGGCTGCTCCCCAAACTTTTCCACCATCTCACGTAGATCATTTCATTAAAACACACTGTCCTTTCATAAGACAAGTAAATTTGAGCATCTTGCTCTCACCCTCAAGACTGACTCCACCATCGGATATTCTCTAAAGAAATCTAAACTGAAAACCCAAGTTCTAAAATACCATGTAGATCTTTTCTGAAATGTGTCTTAACAGAGGTCAATTAACCACCACATCCAGCACAACGCAGCCCTGTCTCCACGGGCAGGCTGTTATTAGCTGATGAACCCACTTCTGTCCATCAGATCGCCTGCTCTATCCTGTTTGGCGTCCCCATGCCCAGGACCTTGGTACAGCGCTCAGCACATGTTTCCGTGCTGAGTTAATTAATTTCCGTGTGCAGGTCATTACCTGACTCAAGGTAACACCCACCCATCGATCCTAGTCTGCTCTCTCAACCATAAGGATGAGGTCTAACTTGTTATAAACATGAGAGACTTTAAGATATATAACAATTATTAAATCACCCAGTGTGTGTCTTTGTGTATTTTTAACGGAACATCCTAAGCTTTCCCGGTTAGCCCAGGTAGTCAAAAATACTTGTAAAAATTTTCTTGCATAATTAACTTTCAGACTCCTCACCATCGCCACCATCTGTACACCGGGCGTCCAGGAGCCCTCAACATTTCCTTCCCCCTCTACTTCTATAAATGCAATTCCGCGTGAGGGTGCCCCCGCCCGCTTTATTTTATGTATTCTTTGTAAAAGAGGACCACATATATTTCCGTACAATTTGTAGATGCAAAATTGCAAGAAGATAGTCCTGCAGTGTCTCATTAACAGCATGTCTATGGGATGGCACCTGTCTATTCCCTGCGTTCACCGGATAAACGTTTGATCAGCTTTGAATCCACTGTCTCTCTCTAGTTAATAGGTATGTGTGGAGGAAGCTTGTCAAATTTTACATCCTTGCAGATACTCACATTCATCATGTTTATGGCATCCCTCTGTCTTACGAGAGATTAAAACTGTGGAGATGAACATAAACTTGTATCCCGCTTGCAAAGACTATTCCGTCAGATGCTTCCCTGACCCTCTCTTTCTCCACTTCTCAAACACGTAGTCCCTTGAATTCATACGGGTTCTCTCTTCAGATCTACACGGTGTTTCCCACAAGGCAATAATACTCTCTGTCCCTGACAAAGAATATCGATCCTAGGAAGGACACTAATTTAATTGTCTGTAGCCGATAGCATAGAGATGTGATGAAATTCCACTCACTGAAGTTTAATCTCTTCATATTAGAAAAATCTGCTTGTTTTCCCTCAAAAAAAAAAAAAAAAAAAAGAGAGAGAGAGAGAGAGAGATCCTATCTGCCTGTTATATGGAGAAGGGACATGTGCCATCACCTGTGTGGATGATCCTCTCATCAGACACAGCTGTCCTCCTATCCCTGAGACAGACAAATCCCATTTAAAGTTTTCTGAGAACCAGTATATGGCATGAGAGCTGAGAAGAGTTCGCAAAGCTGCTAGCTGTCTCTAATCGAATTCTGCCAGTTGGGGATGTTACATCAGTTATAAGGTTTGTCAAAGATCATTATAATAAACATATCCAGCCATTCTCTCCTGCAATTACAGTAGCAGACTCAGCACTGTGCTTATGCTGCGAAACCTATAAAGATTAGCCAGACACTGACTATATCCCCAAAAATGCCATAGTCAATTACAGAAAACAAGAGCACATGCATTTAAATAAGATGGTATACTATACGGAAGACCCTATATGAGCTTGGAGACGTGGTCACATACAAGTGTCAACACTGCTCTGAAATCGTTTTTGAATAATTAACAATACAGTAAACCACTCCGGGACTGAGAACAGTCTCCTGGACAAGAAATTGAGGAACCCACAATGGGGACGTTGACTCCCCATTAGTTCCCATTCATTGCGTTCCCATCAGTATAAGAAGTCAGTGGGCACGTCAACACGAGGGGGAAGGAGGCGGAGCTGCAGTGGGGGCATGAGGGCCATGAGATGGCACAGCAGAATCAGGGGGACGTGCTTGGGTCTGCTCTCATCACATCGCACACCCTGCGCCAGGCAAGACAATCTCATGCTCTTTCAAGACTGCATTAGTTGAAAGCAAATTGGAGTTTTTGTGGGTACCTAAGCGATGTCCTTGATGGTCCCAGCTATTTTTTACAACTGTGATGCCCTGAAGAAAATAAAGCCTTTAACGTGTAAAGTCCAAGTCTTGGGGTCAATAAGACCAGGTTTATTGGGGTCAATAAATGGCAGGGAACTCTGCCATTTATCAGCTGTGGGGATTTGACAAGTCACTCGACTTCACCTACAACACATGGAATCATCTATCTCTTTGGGTTGTTCTTTTAACAGGTGTCATGTTACAGATAATAGAACATACTGTCCATAGCAGGAGCACGAAAGGTGTCAGAAATGCTCAGAAACTCAAGCTGGCTGACTGGCGTAAGGTGCGTGACATGCAGAAAAGCTTGGAAGAAGTCAGCGGTTCTTGCCAGAGATGCTGAAGGAAGGAAAGAAACAGCATTCATGGGCTGATGGTTTCAGATCCGGTCGAGGAGAAGGGCCGTGAAATGGACGAGCTCTGAGGATGTTTTCTTCATAAAATCACGGAAACGTTAACTACACATGCTCACACCTGGGATGTGTGGCCAACGTAAAACCACAAATCCTCTCCTCCCCGCGGCTTTCCTACCTTCCTCCCTGATTGGATTGGTGCCCTTTCCAGAGCAGCAGGAGGCAAAGTTGATGAGACGATAGGATTGTCTGAAGGTGCAATCTTCCCTCCTGTACAAGATGAGCCAGGACGGCTTTCCAGAGATGGTGGAGGGGGTCTTTATCAGACCAGCTAGTCCTCCCAACTGAATTTCTACTTGCTGTATAGTCCTACCAGTTTTCTTTCTAACAAAGCCAGCCCCTGTTTATCCTCCGAAAATGAGAGTAAAGGTATTTTATAGCCATCAAGTCCCCCTTCTGTGACCCAGAAGAGGGCCTGTCTTGAAGCTAATGAACCAAGAGCCTCTCCTTTTACAAACATGTACACAATGTCATGTTAGTATAAAATGCAAATATAAAATATTCCTTAACTCATAGAGAACTTTGTGAATTGGGGGATGCCCCTGAATACACATCGTTAGCGTGAGCAAGTCAGTCAGCTCCCTTGTTGAAGTTCTCCGCTGGCCCCCCCCCACTCGCAAAGCGTAAAGTGTGAATGGTTCTGCCCAACCTCCTCAAGACTCAGTTATCCTCACTCCCTTCCATCCACCATGGCCCCTTGTATGAGAACTTGGCCATGGCACTTCGCACCCTGGCACTTTTATACAAACTGTTCTTTCCGGCCGGAATACCATTTTCCCTGAAACACCTTCGCACATTCAACTCAAATGTCACTTCTGTCGAGTTTGCCCAGGGTCCCTAGAGATAACGTCTCTAATCCCTAACGCACTTCCAGAGTACTCTGTTCTTCTCTTTCAGCATTTTCCATGTTGTCTTCTAATTAGCTATTCTGTGTCCCGCCCCCTGCATACACACCAGGAGCAAGGAACACACTTAATTATTTCTTTACTCTGGGACCCTGTCGTAGTGTCCGGCACAGGATGGTATTCAGTAAGTAGCTAGTGAAACAGCTGGTCCAGGGCCCTCCAATGCCTCCACTCGACTTCACTCTGTCCCAACGCCACTGAGGTCGGAGGTGGAAGGAAACTCACTTGCAGATCCTGCTCTCCACCCTCAACCAAATTTTTTTAAATTAATTAATTTTTTAAAATTACTTTATTGTTATTCAATTAGAGTTGTCTGCATTTTCTCCCCACCACTCCCCCACTCCCCTGTTTCCACTCTCCCCCTTGGTTTTGTCCATGTGTCCTTTATACTAGTTCTTGAAAACCCTTCTTCCCACTGTCCCCTCCCCCTCCCCTCTGGCTATTGTTAGATTGTTCTTAATTTCAATGCCTCTGGTTATATTTTGTTTGCTTTTTTATTTTGTTGATTATGTTCCAGCTAAAGGTGAGATCATACGGTATTTGTCCCTCACCGCCTGGCTTATTTCACTCAACATAATGCTCTCCAGATCTATCCATGCTGTTGCAAAGGGTAGGAGCTCCTTCTTTCTTTCTGTTGAGTAGAATTTTCATTCTCTCTCAGACAGCACCATGATCCACCTCCCTGCTTTGGTCTTTATGGACTGCAGTCATGAAAACCTGTTTCAGAATAATTTTGCAATATTGCTTCTTCTCCCACAAGCTGAGGGCATACGCAGAATTGAATTTAAAAAGCAGATGCTTTGAGTGAAAAGTTTTCTACGGCATAAAGGCCAGTTGAATTAGCGAGGCATGTATCTGATCTAAAAGGGGCTGGGACGTTTCACTGGACGTTTACTGACCACCTCCATCCATATATCTGAATAAGTCACTTCACCTTTACGTGGACATGGACAAACACCCTGAACCCAGGAGGAAAGAAGGGGGCGGTAATGCTGACCTCTATTTCCCCAGTACGGCGATTCATTCTTCCCTTCATTGAGCAAACGTTAATTAACTATCCAATAGGTGACAGGGACTGTGCTATAGCTGGGGATGTAAAAATTAACTAGACGGTCCCGACCTAGTCAAGGGATCTGAAATGGAGAGCAGGGGAAGGGCTCATCGATACTCAGCTGCAGCCCAATTTAAGGAATGCCGTAGTAGTGCTTGGGGTGGAGGAAGCTGAGAGAGCTGTAAACGAAGAGGAAAATACCAGCGGGTTTTGAAAGATGAATACCATTGAAAATATAGTTAAGATACCATAAGGGACTTGAAGTTAATTCTTAAAGTATGGGTGTCCTTTGAAGGGTTTCAAATAGGAGGGGCATGATCTTTAGAAAGACCCCCCTGGGGAAAAAAGTAGAATTTAGGAGGGCAGGGTGGAGAAGAGAGAGCAGTTGGAAGACATTTTCATAATTTACATGGCAAGTGATGAGGATCTAGAATTAGAAAAGTAGGAATGGTAGTGGATAAAAAGGAAAGAACTTTGAAAATATTTAGGAATAAGAAGTCAGAGGACCCTGTTCTGGTTGAACATCAACAGTGAGAAGAACCTGGAGGAGACAATTCACAAGAACCGGGGGTTTAAGTAGCTTGTTTTTAGATGATTACCCATAGGTAGTAAACCCCAGAGACTAGGGAAAACCATCTCCAGAAACCATTTCCAGGAAGAGTATACACAGTAGTCGGGTACCTGCCTAGTGAGCCCACGGCTCGTGAGTGGGGCTGGGGATCCCACGTCTGAAAGGATGGCTATTTTAATGCCACAGCGATGTCATTTAGGATGTTTTACAAAGAGCTGTAGAATCAGATGCTGTGTAACTACCTCTCTCACCACTCAGCTGTGTAACATTTCAGATTGCTACTTATTTTCACTGACTCAGTTTTCTCATCTGTTAACTGGGAATGAATACGAATGAGCAGCCTTTGACCTGTAGCCAGAATACAATGAGATCTGAAGGGCCCGGTACAGTGCCTCCTATGTGGTGAGAATTCAATGCTGGTGGCTAGCACTGTCAGCCTTCTGTATGAGCAGGTTCACATCCGTGGATTCAACCAATCACAGATCAAAATATATTAAAAATAGTCACCTTGTTGCTGCTGCGCACTAGGTAGTTTGGTCTATGATGGCGGTGTTCAGACCAAACATGTAGACATATTTTTCTTATCATTATTCCCTAAACAATACCGTATAACAACAATTTATGTAGTATTCCCACTGAATTTGGTATTATAAGTAATTTGGAGATGATTTAAAGTATAAGGGGGGCTATGTGTAGGTTACATGCAAATACTATACCACTTTGTATGGAACTTGAGTGTCCGTGGATTTTGTAACCCTCCAGGCATGTGGTCTTGGAACCAATCCCCCGCAGACATGCAAGAACTACGGTATTCCTCTCGCTCAATCATTCACTTCGTTTTACTACACTTCGTATATGAACTGGCCTAGGCCTGGTGTTGGGATAAAACTTCCATGGGACAGTTAATGGAAGAAGATGTGAAGAGATGGGACTAGGAGGAACAGTCAAGAAAAGTAGGTCATGGGTCTGACCAAACCAGAATTTACAAACAGATATTTTCTCTAAACAAATAGGGATTTGCTCTGAAAAGAACAATAACAAGGCCAGCAGGTCACTCACCAACTCGGCCCCGTGGTCTAATGACGCAGAATCCCCCACACTTGGGTCTGTGCCAACAGAGGGGACTGAGAATGGCCACGGAGGGCCCCTGGGCACCATCAGCTCACCAGCCATCCAGAGACAGGGCAATTACTCACATTTTTATGGACAGCTAATTGCTAAAGTAGCAGCTTGCTTGAAAGACAGAAACATTCTTTTAGATGCAAGCTGTGCGATGAGGGAGTTGCTTGACTAAGCAAATTTTGGGTTAATAGAAAACAGACCCTTCTGTCACCATGAGCAGCGTCTGCCTACGTTAAGATTAAATTGTGTATATTGCTGACTGCCCTACATTTTTTGCATCAAAAAGGGAGCAGAGAGATGACATTTGCAGTAATTTGGCTAAGGGCTATAGCAACCTAATTAGAAATGTTCAGTGCTACAAGTTCACAAAATTGTACTGAGGCAATTGCTCTTGAAAAATTCAATTCTAAAAATGCAATAAGCAAACCCCGAAACTGGTAGATAACACGTGTTCTGAGGATAAGTATTAGAAGCAAAAGCAAGAAAATCTCCAGGTCCCCCAAGGCACTGATGATGGAGCCCCTATGTTCCCACAGCGAGAGTGTCCTGTCTGGGCCGCCTGGTTGCTGACTTCCTGAGCCCCATCTGCATTCAGGCTTCCTCCTCTTCCTACCCCAGACCTCTCCCCCACCCCGCACTCTCTGCCGGGTGATGGTTCCTGAACGTAAGAGCACACCATGATGACCTAGAAGGCTTGCACAATACTCAACCTCTGAATAGGTTTCTCTCCATTCATTCATCCACTCAACATATGACTTTGAATGTCTACTCCACGCCAGGCACTATCTTCTTGTATTTTGAGTTCCTTTTAAGACAGACCATCACCAGCCTTACCACTGCACTCATGACAGAGCCTGGATGTTGCCTTGCACAAGATGAGTATATAATAACTGTGAATTGATGTTTCCCTATTCCAAAGATTCGCAAACTGTGCAACAAAATAAATGTAGGGAACTTCTAAGACTTAGCAGTGCCTGAGCCCTGTACCAGATCAAGTGCATTAGAATCTCTGGGGTGAGGCCCCAAAATATTATGTTTTACAAGCTTCCTAGATGATTTGATGTATCCTGAGGTTTGAGACCCACTGCACTGCCTCACTGGGTCTCAAAATTGGGTTTGGTGAATTACCTAGAGGGTCAATTAGTTTTGTGCACTGCCAGGCTCCAAGTCTAGAAACTCTGTTTCCGTAGGTCTGGGAACACAGGACACGTTTATTTTATGAGCTGCTTCTGGTGCAGGTGGTGAATGTGGCATACACTGAGGAAGTGCTCTTGGAACAAGCTTGACTAGGCAAAGAGGGACTTAAGGAGCTTGAGCCCATCCTTATGCTTCCATGCCATCGGATGTGCTAGTCCTTCACTCCAGACATACCTGCTCATCCTTTGGAAGCCAGTGTCCTCCAGGGAAGCTTTGTGATATCCCCCCAAAGGAATAATTGATTGTTTCCTTCTAATCTGCTTCCTGGTATAGGGTAGCTAACTGAATACACACGTGATTCCATGACTCAGCTTGGTGTCAGGGTTACTACTGCTGACTCAACTTTGTGGCGCAAGTAAGACAGACTAACTCTTAAATCTAAATTCCCGTCCTGGCATCCGGTCACATGTCCTGGGACCAAGGGCCTCTAGACACCATACTCTGACTTACCATCTTAGGAGCTGGAGTCCTGGCCTTAACCCTCAGCCTGCTCTCTGGGTCTGACTGGTCCAGACTCCCTGAAAGAAGCTTCTCCCCTGCGTTTCTCAATGCCACCTGTGTAGCAGCCCGTGTTGCTCTGGTAACAAATGACCTCAAAAATCTCAGCAGCTTATAAAAGCCAAGTTTTCTCTCTGAGTCGCAGGCCAGGTGGGCTGAGTGGCAGCGTGGCTCTGTGGCTGCTCCGAAGCCTGAGACGAAGGTGTATAGGTGTTCTCCTGGCAGAGGGAGCACGGGAACTACTGAAAGAAGGCATGGCATGTTCCGTAAAGGGTCCGCTCCAACCCAGCACTGCATCACTTGTTCTTCAACCCACTGGCCAAATCAGATCGTGTGGCCAAGCCTAGTAATGAGTCCCAAGCTTGTCTCCCACAGAAGAGCCCCACGAGTCATATGACAGTGAATAGGAATGTGTACTCCTTTAATAGGGAAGGGGAAGCAATGAGCCACACTGGCTCCTGAGATCCCAGTCACTATAAAATCCCTGGCTGTGAAATTACCCTCATCTGTGAGGCCAATTATTTCCTGTAGCTACAGCTTCCACATTCTGCCTTTTGGACTAGACTCATCACAGGTCTTTGCAGAAACGTTTTCCTCCAGTTTCTATTTACTTCCTGTGAGTCTCCTCAATATAATCTTGTTCAGCTGTGTGTTCAACAAGGGTTGCCTTGGGCCAAATCCCTCCTGCTGCCTGTTTTTCACGGCCCATGGCCCTGGCTCCAGCAGACTTGGATGCTGAGTCATGGAAACCAAGCCAGGGTTCCTTCCCATTCCACATCCCTGAGCTTACCTCCCTGCTCCATGCCTCAGCCTCAACACTGGCCACACCCTACATTAGTTGCCACTTGCACGGTGGGGGCTCTGCTCTTTGGCCACTGCTGGGCACTGGGTGGTAGAATCTCAGTCTGGCATCCCTGTGAGTTGCCATGCCCCAGCCAGCTTCCCTAGTTGAGAAGGCCAGGCTCTCTGGGACAGAAAAGGGCATGCTTGGAGCTGGGTGTCACTGTGATGCAGTTAAAAGTGAGGGACCACCACCACCCCCAACACAGCCTGACACCCCCTCCCCGTTCATGCCTCCTCAGAATGACACTTGTCAGTAGCTGGCTCCAAGCATGCTCCACCCCAGGTGGCCCTGGAGCAGCTCAGGCAACGAGGCATGGCCAGAAGGAGTTTTCTCTTGTCTCTTGTTATCTCTGTATCCACATAACATCCTTCCTTTGACCTCTTGGCCCACAAAGCCTAATATATTTACTGGCTGTTTCTTCAGAGAAAAACTTAGCCCATCGCTGCCCTAAAATACAGTATCTCCTTTACATTGTGAGCTTCAAAATCGTCTCTGAAAAGGGTCCCAAAGACTCACGGTGTTTCAGTGGTCCACCTGAGACAACTGTCACAAGACAGGTGTGAAACCCAGTCCACCCAGGGTTGCTGATTTCTCTTCTATTTTCCACATGTCCCAGGAGAAGAGCTCCAGGCCCCTGGGCCCGCTGCTTTGATTTTCTAATTACTGACTGAGACGCAAGGTGGAAAATAAAGCGGTGGGGAAACAACACTGGCTTTATTTGGAGTTATTAACATTTGCCAAAATCAGTGTTTTCTGGATTTGTTTAGAATTGACAGTATGGCTGCCCCAGGAGCTGAATAAGCATAGCAACCAAGCCAGGTGCTCTTGACTCCCAACTGCACCTGGCTGGTGTCTCAGCCATCGGTGGTAGAGATGGATCAAGTACCCTGGGGAAACCAAACGACCATGTTCTCCTTGTTCCTTTCCCTCCTGAAGGAGAAAATGGGTTTATAAGGCATCAAGGAAACTGGACCTAGTTTAGTTCAAAAATATTTTCCTGCAAGTACATGGGTGCTGGGCAATGTAGCACAGTGGTTATAGAACTAAACTCTGTTACTGCTATTTAATTGTTAGGTCCCTTTGAGCAATTTACTTATCCTTTGTGAGTGGTGGTTTCCGTGTCTATTGCCTATTATACTAATTGGGTATAATAAGAGTTCCTATCTTGCAGTCCTCAAAAAGTATTAGCTTCTCCCTTCTGCTACACTGTGCCAGGGCCAAGCGCCTCTCAGACGAGTAAGACCAGCTCCCAGTTCAGCAAGATGAAGATGTTTATGAAAATAACTACAATATATGGTAGGAAGTGAGACGTGAGGCGATACAGATAGTACCACACCATTTGGGGCAAGAAGTAGCATTTTTGCTTGTCCTGAATCCCAAGGCTGACATCTGGAGCTGTCCCACCTGGAAAGACATGGTGCAGGCAGAGTTGCTGGTAAAAAGAATTCCATACGGAACAAACAATAGCAGCAAAGCCCATGGAACATCAAAGCAGAGTCCCAAAGAGCACCCATTTTATAGAGGAAGAAGCCAGAGCCCTGGAAATAGGGAGGATGGTCCAGATTACGCATTGGTGCAGAATTCATTGAACAGGAGACTACTAAGGAGCTTTACATTTTGATAAATATTTAACGCACACTGTAGGCACATGTAAGACAGTACATAGTTCTTATTAATAGATTGCTACTTAGCTAAACACAAATACAGAAACATTACAAGAAAAATGTATATCTAAGAGAGATCAATCATGCTCTACTAGTCTATCTACAGGACAAATCACTAGAAAGTTCCTCCGCTTGATTCCAATTACAGGTCTCTACCTTCTAGCGTGTGTGCACACAGATGCGTGTATGTCAACCTGTGGGTTTGTATGTGCATGCACATGTTTAAGCATTATTGCCCAATCAGGGACGGTCAAGGGTGGAAAGAAGCGGTGAGGCAGAAGGCCTGACTTTGGTTCCTACTGGGAACCACTTCTAGCCTGTGCCATCTTGGGCGAATGTTGGAGCTTCAGCTTTTATATCAACTCGGACTCAGCTTTTATGTCCAAGGCCTGCCTATGTCACTGAGCTTTTGAAAGGATTAAAAGAGCAGAGAGGCTAAAGTTTGTTGTTGCTTTTCCCTCTATACAAGTCTGCTCGAGAATGAAGTACTGTAATCACTGGATTCACCCCACATACACATTAAAGCAAAGAAGGATACTTAAATAAATAAGTAAGTAAAGAAATAAAACACTTTGGCTCCATTCTGTGGCCTGTTTCTGAAAGAAAATCTGCACACGGGCTGGACATCATCACATGTAAGCAGAAGATTCTCTCGCAGGGCGAATGTACCCCTGAGCGGTTGACCTGATTAGGTAGGTGTTTAGTACACTCTTGGAACAAGTGGTGATAAATGATCAGTTTAAAGTGCTTAAGAAGGTTGAATTTCTCAATGCTTTTCATAATTTAAGAAAAAAAGGCACCAGTTTAGCAATCACCTACCTGTTTCCACCTTGGCATTGTCTAGGAGAAATTGTCAAAGCCACCTGAACACCGATTAAGAAAATTCAGAGTGGCTCATAAGAATCTGTGTTCTCAAATTATCCCAGCAGGTCTAATGTGCAGCCAGTCTCCCCATCGATGCACTATTTATTAATTTTTTTGGTCCAGTAGGTAAAAGGCAGCTTTGCATGCAGGGCTGTTGGTTACTAATCCTGCCTACTAAAAATAGCATTCTCAATGCATCAAAAAAAGGCCCCAAGAGGGTTTTTGAGATAGTTGAAAGGATGTTATTGCTATAAAAAAATTAAGATAACTCTTCATTCTGACCTAAGGAAATATCACACCTTCTTTGTCTATCATGCTAGTGATTTGTTTCTACAGTAGCTTCTGGTCCTTTTCTCTTGGTCAACAAGCTCTCAGAACCAGAAACTTCGTTCATCAGTCAACCAATTAGTTAATAAAGTCACTGCTTGTGACTACTGGCCAAAGCCATTTGTGTTATCTGTCACGACAGATTTGGGTGGAGGTGGACAGATCTGTCTTAGATGCTGCGTGACGAAGTCAGAGGGAAGAGAACGGAGGGTGCCAGAGGCAGGGCCCATTCTGCCTGTGACACAGAAATGGCCTTCCCCACCTACCTGGGTATTGACCACTTGCTTCATGTGACGAAGTGTCTCTGGGGAAAACAGCACTTGGAGCTCCGTAGAGAGTTTAGATCCCAGCGTCTCTAAACCCGCCCCGGAGACCACTGAGCCTCAGAGAGCCGCCTCGCCGCCTTATTAAAACGAGGGAACGAGGGCGATTCGCTGGCCTCCCGACACTTTGGAATTTGTTTTCTGGCAAGTGTGTGATAGGACAACGTCTGAAAGGATGCGCTCAATGTATTTTTCCTTAATACTAATTTTAGAGTGTGATAGGATTCACTTTTTAATGTGCTGCTTGGTGATTCAGTGTCTCAGACTTCTACTGTAGAAGATACCTTACTACAAATTCAGTGCCTGAGCTCATAGTGAAAATTTAATTCAATAAACATTCTTAAGTATCGTTTGTATGCTTTGGATTATGTTACATCTTGGACTTACAAAATTATAGAAAATGAAGATGCCACCTTCAAATAACAGCCTGATTTAGTGGATACATTGCACAATTTGAGAGTCAGGAGACCTTGATTGCAACCATTTGCTACCACAGGCTGACTCTGTTATGCAGGGTACCTTCAGTGATCAGTTTCCTTATCAATGAAATGAGGATTTCAATACATCCTACCTTGCTTAATTGTTATAAGATATAATAATGATATATACCTTATACACCAATTTGGCAACTTTTATAAGTACCTGATAAATATTAACTATAGTGACTAGCAGTACTCTTGGTAATAATAAAGTGATGGCAAATATTATTTTGGTTTTACAAAGGAATTTACTAAAGATGATGATATTTCAAAGAAAATATAAGTAAAAGATATATAATTCTCACTTCTCATAAACCAAGTTATTTTAAGATTCAAAGGGGAAAAAAAACAATGCACACAATATCCCAGGAAGGTTAGCACAATTAACTCCTACCGGGTAAAATAGCTTCCGGTTTCCAGCAGCTTTCACACCTGTGCTTCACAATGGCCAAATGATTAGGAAAGTTCAACCCATTTGTCTAGGGACACAGCTACTCAGTGGAAAGGCCCAAAATTCAGCTGGAACCATTATAACCTCTGAATTACATGTGCCAAGTGCTACTTGTTTGGAAACTGTTAGAGGTGGGGTGTGAGGGGGAGAGCGGATTACCGGCGCAGGAGCCAGGAGGATCTGAGATCTCCAAGAGCGTCCACTGTTAATTGTGCCCAAGGGCAAACCATTTCTTCCTTGAGCCACGATTCTGTGTTCCTCCATTTGGCACGCTCCTACCACAGGCAGAGAGCTGAGGGAGACAGCACAGAAGAGGGCTAAATGCACTGCCTTGGTTCCTGGGTTGGGTGTAGGTCCTCATCTGCCAGGGTCCCCACCCAGGGAGGCCAAGTGCAAGTCTCAGACTGCCTTCCTGCCTCCCAGGAAGCCCAGACCAGGCCTAAGCTTGCAGCCCTGCGTATTCTGCACTGAGTCCTGCCCCCCACCTCCTGAATCTTCCTTTGTCAAAGGGGCCTCCCAGCTGAGAGTCCCATTCTTCCCTCTGTGTCCAAATCAACGATGACTCAAATGACTTTCCAGGTCAAGTGTATGTCTCAGAGGCCCTTGTTGGACTTCAAGTAAGAAACCCAATGAGCGGTGCTGGGAAATACTTCGGTTCTCAAAAAGTACGTGTGGATCGATTAACCAAAAAAATAAAAGCAAGGTTAAATGAAGAAGCTACTTTGCTAGTTAATAAGTATGTGAAATTGAGGCACTTAAGTACCATGTTCCTTCATTTATTCTTCTTTAAAATGTGTTATCCACCCAAAGTGATTCTGTATCACTCTCCTATAGCTGCTGCAGCAGCACATTACTACACATTTAGTGGCTTAAAACAACACAGATATACTCTCCCACGGTTCCAGAAGGCTGAAATCAAGGTGTCAGCAGGGCCACATTTCCTCTGGAGTCTCTAGAGGAGAATCTATTCCTTAGTCTCATCAAGCTTCCAGAGGTCCCTACTTTCCTGGCCTCCTGACCCCTTCTGCAATCTTCAAGGAGTGTCATTCCGACCTCCGATTTCTTTGTCACATCTTCTCTTCTGACTTTGACCAGCTGGCCTCCTTCTTAATGTAATGCAGTAATGACATTGGGCCCTCTCTGATAATCCAGAAGAATCTCCCCGTCTCAAGATCCTTAATCTTGTCTACGAAGTCCGTCTTACCAGGAAAGGCAGCGCATCCCCAGGGCGCGGGGATTAGGATACAGGGATCCGAGGGGGTCTGTCATCCTGCCCCCTAGTGTGCCCCACCTCATCAGAACTCTGTGAGTGCCACAAAAATGTAAGGGGGAGTGGTAATTGATTAATTTTTATGCCTATAACTAGGATAGATACACGACAGAGTATTATCAATTTTTCTTCAATTTATCCGAATGTAAAACCACCTCACTGTCCCTGATCAATTGGTTTCATAATCACCTCCCTTTCCCTGTGACAGGAGGGCACGGGACAAGGGGAACAGAGGGATTGATAGCCTCAATTTTGCCCTGGAGTGGAGTACAGTCTCCTTTCTCACACTATTTTCGTATCTATAGCATTAACCCTACTTGACATTCCCAGTTGCCTGGCCCCATTACTCATCTAATGGAGGCAGAGTGTCTGCAATAGGAGGACATGGGACCCACTGAAAGGCAGGAGCTGTGTTCAGTGGTCTTAGGTGCCATTCTCTTCCCAAACTCTCAATCGCATGCACCTCCCATGATGGTGTCTTGTGAAAGTCAGCTTTCAACTCTTTGACCCCCTGATTCCAATGTTTGCGTCTGTTGGAGTTCAGATGGGACCAGACATTTCTCCAGAATGAATGAAGATCTGAAGTACGCTCCCAGTGGTTCCCAATGGTGCAGAAATCTATCGCAGCTATCTGTGGCAGTCTGAAGACTCTGTCCTGCGATTTCCATGAACTCCCCAGACACCCGATTTGATTTTCATAAATACAGAAATCAATATCACAGGAAAAGGCTTACATGTTAGCTGACAAAATTCAAATCATCGAGGGGCTAAACAGTTACAAAATCATTGAACATAGACCAACAGTTTTGTGGGGGGGGGGGAGGTTAAAGATGCTTGTTATGGGTTGAGTTGTACCCGGCTACATTGAAGTCCTAACCCTCAGAACCTCAGAATGTGACCCCAGTTAGAAACAGGGTTCCTGCTGATGTGATTAGTTAAGCTGAGGTCATTTGGGTCGGTCCTAACCCAATATGACTGCTGTCCTCATAGGCAAATTTGGACACAGAAACGGACATGCACAGAAGAAAGACAATGTGAAGATCCAGAGACAAAGGAAGGCCGTTTGACAACAGAAGTGAGGACTGTGGTTGTGCATCGACCAGGGATGCCTGCCAACACCAGGGGCTAGAAGACACAACGAGAATCTCCCTTTGAGTCATTGCCAAGAGCAGACAACACTGATTCCTGACTTCTAGCCACCAGAGCTGTGAGATGGCACATTTCTATTGTTTTACAACACCTAGTTTTGGAGCTTTGGGTGATAGCCCTAGGAAACTAACAAAATGGTTAATGCCCTGATAATTAAAAAAAAAAAAAAAAAACAAAACTGAACACATGCTCCTTCTGTCTATTGAAAAGTGTGATAATGATTCCAACAGGGACGGCGAGACAGCAGCAGTGGTAGCTACGGTGACGGTAGTGAGAGCAGCCGTAACCAGCATCTATAAAACTCTTGTTTGCGCCAGGTGCTACCTAGATACTTTAATACGTGTTTAATACAAAACAACAGCAGCAACAACAACAACAACAAAACACTGAGACTAATGTTAAGTTCTTGCCAGATTCCAAAGTTGCTGAGTGCCAGAGGCAGGATCTTAGCCTGAAGCTTTCTATTCTGACTAGCGCCCTCAATTAATCTCCCTCTGAAAATAAATGTTTGTGTACAGACTTATTTCCAAGTAAACACTGTGATCTTTTAATTTGGTGAGTGAGCAATTAGAGAAGTGAACTTTTTATGAGTACTGAACTACTTGAAAACCCAGTGGAGCTGCATACATTATATCACTTAATTTTCACCAGTAACATCTCACGCAGTATTTCAATGTTCACTGTTCATGAGAAAGCTTGGGCTCAGAGGGAACTAAATTGCTATTTTCTCAACAACAAACAAAGTGAACAGAACTTGGTTTCTGCATGCAGTTAATCGGTACACTATTTTAGCAGGAAGAACACTAAGCCATGAAGATTCATGGCACAGAAATCTGGCCCTTGAGTTGACTGCGCATAAACCTATCGGATCTCTATTTCCTAAACCATAAAGTGGTGACAACACCAATTTCTCTGCATACCTTGCACAACTGTTATGAGACTTCGATGTCATAATGTTCGGGAGCCTGTTATATACTCTATAACATACATCAACTTCAAGGAACTGTATTTAAAGTGAAGAGTGGAAATAGGAGGGAGAGGAATATTCAGTGGTGCTGTCTGAGTTCCAGGGCACACCACAAACATGCTCTCATTTAATTTTCACATCATGTCTCAGGTTTTATCTCAAGGAAAGCAGAACCTCAGACGAGGCCAGTGCTGGGACCAATATCACATAGCAAATAAGAGGGAACAAAGGAAATGTGGGGGAGAGAGTGATGAGAAAAGGCAGCCACAATCCCTTGTTCTTACAGAGCTAACAGCTAATTGGGTGGAGAGACATTAATCACAAAATCAAATATAAAACTACAATGGCAAGGAAGACCAAAAAAGGAAGGAACACAATGTCTTGTTCTTTGGGAATCTATACCCACCCTCCCACATGTTCTTCAGGGAAGAACTGAGAACACACTCCACTATAGGAGACCGTTCTGTGTGACGTGGGTCCAGCTCCCACTTGGAGATGCACAGGACCCACACCCATGGATAGGTTCTCCCGTGGGGAATGAGGCCTGCAGTGCACCTAGACTGCTGTGGGACTTGCTTTTGCTAAAACTCCCTCACCCTGAATTGAGGCATCAGGTGCTTCCTGTAACTTCCTAAAGTCTGTGCTAACCCTTCCAAGGATGAGTGTAACCAATTCAACCACTTTTCTCTTTGCATTTGCAAATATCCTTCTTCCGTGATGTGATTAGGGGCATCCTTTCCTTTGTTTTCTGTAAAAGGTAACCATCTAAAGCAAACCTGTGCACGGTAAATGAGGACCATCATATAATATGCCCAGAAAAGCTTGTCAAAGCAAGGGCTGAGGCTTCTTCTCTTCTTGAGAGAGAAGCCATGCCGTCCCTTTTCCTCCACAGGACTCGGTAGTCCATGTGAATTTCTTGTATCTCATCCACAATACCTCGGACCCCACAAGCCAGGGTCTGCATCACTCCACACTCAAAATTTATTCTTGGTTCACATATCTAATAACAGGAGTGTTTTCTTCCAGCCTTTTGGATGAAAATAACCTTGAAACTCTCAAAGCCTATCTAACATGTCCATCCATTTGTGTTACTTTTGGTTGTTTTGGGTGAGCTCATGGTTCCATGACTGTGTTGAAAAGACAAAAATGGCCTTTCCTGCCTCCGGGGTAAAGAGGTCTTGTGACCGACCATCTTTTTCCTTCTCAGCCCAGAGTCTTCTTGGTCGTCTTGCCTTTGTATTTATTCCTCTGAGTCTACCATTGGGGAACTGAATCCTCCACTAGCACCTTATCATCTCCGTCAAAGAGGACGCCTCTGAGGTATTTTGATGGCATTTTGATGGCTGAGAGACTCAAGCCAGTCAGCGACTGGTACTTTGCTATGGCAAGACCAGTTAGAGACCCATCTGTGATAATTTTCTTAGACTAAGGAGGACAGAAGGTAGAACCTCTATGACTGGAAAATGGGAGTGGGGAACTTACTAATAAAGATGAGAAGGAGGTGGTAATAATAATAATAATAAAGTAATAACATCCACAACTCAAGAGCAGCTACTTTTCATTTAGAATCTGCTCTAAATCCAGTGTTTTTCATGCATAATCTCCCCACAAAAGTCTCATGGAATAATACACTCGGTTTAGAGATAAGAAAAGGGAAGACCAAGGTCACAGACAAAGCATACGACAATGTATGGAGTTCGAAGTCTCCCAGGCACCATTTTGCCTATGAAATTGATCTTGCTGCTATAAACTTTGAGGCCACGCCCTTACTTTGCTCACGTGTCTGGATCCTATCACACTGTCCATTTCATACCAGTCTTATCACTTACAGGTCTGGATCCCATCCCTGTCCCTCCAACCACTCAAAAGAGAGATACCATCTGGAAACTCTCCCTTTGGACCTTCCCTGACTTCCAGTACTATTCGCTTCTATAACTCTTAGTACCAGTACCATGTGACTCCCTCTGTACACACCAGACTGGACTCTAGAGAACACCAGTTAGGACCCAGATTGAGCTGAACACACTTCCAATCTGGCTTGTAAGAGCTCTCTTCCCACTCAATTTTCTCTCCTTCTTCCCTTTCTAGGGCTCCTGCTAAATCTCTAGCATGGACATGGCATGGCTCAATGCAGATATCTGCACCCAATTAAAACCTAGTTTTCCCTTCTATTTTCTATTGATTGACTTAATGGTTTATGTGTGACTTATCATTTGATAACTTTGTTTCTGATCACCTTCTGGCAAAGTGTTAGAAAGAAGTTAGAGCAAGCCATGTCTACGCTGTTTCAAAAGATCCTCAACAAGCTAGAGAGATGGCTGCACCCACAAGATCTATCTCCCATGAGTCTAATGATTTGATAGGTCAACATAATTTTCAGTTAGATTACAAAGTAGAGCTCAACGCTTCACCCTTACATTACCCAGAAACTGGTGACATATGTAGGACTGTTGATTTCTATAGTTGCCCCAGCCTTTCCTATTACCTACCATGCAGGTAAAACAATGGGAAGAAGCACGCAAATATATTTAAGCTTTTGTTGCACTATTTCAGGACTGCACTCTTCCCCTATAATGTAATAGCTGCATCTCACTCACTGTTCATCATAATTTTATTAGAAAGAGGAGCAATCTCACTGAGAAATAGTTAAAAATAACCACAGCATCAAATATTTTATCATTTTTATGACCAACATTAAAAATTTAAGACAGATTGAGTAGAAATAACACTGGTCTGATGTAGAAAGTCTTAATTCTCTTCTTCACTTTGCTAATTATTATCTTTTCAACAGAAAACAAGATACTTATAACTTTCTTTTTCTTCCTCACAAGCTGGGCATGCCTAAAAAATTAAGTATTATGTAATAAAGTGCTTTGTAAACTTTAAAATATTATGCAAATATTAAAAAGGCTATTAATAACGGGCTTATCATACTGCAGAATTGGTTTGCTGCCCTGCCCCAGTCAGAAAAATACTTCAGGACCTCTGATTTTACAACTATAAAAAGATGCCTGTAAAATGCGAAACTAAGTTCCCTTCTAAATTAACATTAGATCACTCTAAGTGGGCTGGACATTTCATCCAAGACATTTTAAGGAAATAAACCACTCTCCTAATCAAAGAACTGTTTGAAAGAGAATACTTTGAACCTTCCTCAGGAGTCATTTCACAGTTGGAGGACACCTTCTAATTTTATTTTCAACCAGCGCCAATCAATCATTGAAGGAAGGGAAATAACATGAGTTAGAACTTCTAAAAGCCTTAAATTAACAATTCAGCCTAGCAGGAAAATATCTACAGTTTAAGGAAATCACTCATTTCCATAAAATGTGGACATTCAAACTGCCTGCTAAGTTGATCCATTTAGGAGGCAATTCGGCTGAATAATTTGCCAGGAAAGCATAAAAATAAGATATTAGGGCTGCTTTCTTTAAAAGATTATAATCAGCCCTGATTACAGTAGAACTGGCCTCATCCTTGTCCGAAGGCCACTTTAAAGAAGACATAAGAGTCCTGGGAACACATTGTAACTACTTTTTTGCCTCAAATTTTGAAGACATGTAGTGAGAGCCAGGGAGGTGACATGATTTAATCAAGGCCATACAGCAATTTGGCAGGAGAAACAACCTGAGATATGCAAGGCCTGTGAAGGAAGCATGGAGCCATATACTATGAAAAATAGTACAAGATACAAGATAATGAAAGAAGATACAAGATATGAAAAATGTTGTACACAGGATTCCACATATGAGTGAAATCATATGGTACTTGTCTTTCTCTGACTGGCCTATTTAATCTAATGGAAAAAAATTAACAAACAAAATAGAAACAGACTCATAAATATAGAGAATAGCCTGACAGCTATCAGAGGGGAGAGGGTTGGGAGACTGGGTAAAAAAGGTGAATGGATGAAGAAAGAAGGGAGGGAAGGAAGGAAGGGAGGGAGGGAGGGAGGGA
>PVKU01014287.1:0-23912 GCA_004027475.1 Anoura caudifer
TTTTTTTGTTTGTTTGTTTCTAAGTCTTTGTTCTTAATTTTTGTTGTGCAAGGAGGCACAGTGTGTCTACCTACGCCTCTATCTTGGCTGGAAATGGTTGTGCATTTTTAGTCTTTAATTCTAGAATGGTCCCCTGCTTTTTTATTTGTCCTTAACATTGCAAGTCATTCATCTTACAGAATGTCTCACATTGTTGATCTGTTTCCCTTGTGGTATTGTCTAACTTGTTTCAATATTGTAAACTGGAAGTTAGTCTAGTGGTACAGTTATATTTTTTTAACAGCTTTAATGAGGTTATCTTTTCAAAACTAAGTAACCATTACCACAGTCCAGTTATAGTGCATTTTCCATCACTTCTCAAAGGTAAAATGTGCAATAACAATGTTTTCATTTCTCCATATCCTCAATACTGTATCATTGTCCTTTATTATAATTATTGAATGCATGTGAAGTGAACCTAAATTGTGGTTTTAATTTGCATTTCTCCAGTCACTAATGATGTTGGACATCTTTTCATGGGCTTATAGACATTTGTGTTTAAGTCATTATTTATTTATTTATTTATTTATTTATTTTTAGAAGGGAAGGGAAGGAGAGAGGGAGAAAAACATCAGTGTGTGGTTGCCTCTTGTGCACCCCCTACTAGGGACCTGTTCTGCAACCCAGGCATGTGCCCTGACTGGGAATCGAACCAGTGACTCTTTGGTTTGCAGGTTGGCACTCAGTCCACTGAGCCACACCATCCAGGGCCATTTATCTATTTTTAAATTGGGGTTTGCCTTTTTATTATTGATTTGTAAGAGTTCTTCATACATTCTGTGTATGAGTCCTGTATTGGATTTGAAATTCTTTTTTCCTAGTCTGTTTTCTTAATGGTTATCTTTTGAAACACAAAAGTTTAAAATTCTGATTAAGCCTTAACTTATCAGTTTTTAAATTTTATGGACAGTGCTTTTGGTGTCACCTAAAATTTCTGCTTAAATCAAGGTCAGCAAGATTTTCTCCTTTGTTATCTTTGAAAAATTTTATATTTTAACTCTTACATTTTGATTTATGATCTATTTTGAATTAATTTATATGTATGGTATGAACTGCTTAAATTAGTCTTTTTGTATGTGGCTATTCAATATCTCAGAACCATTTGTTAAAAAAATTATTCTTTCTCCAATGAATCAGTTTGGTGCTTTTGTAGAAAATGAACCGACCATCCATGTGGAGGTTTACCTCTAGACTCTCAGCTCAGTCCCATGCATTTGTGGGGCTACACTTATGCTGGCACCACACTGTCCCGCTGACTGGAGCTGCACACTGAGTTTTTAACAGGGAAGTGTATCTTCCATTTTCGTTCTTTTTAAACTTGTTCTGGCTGGATCTTTTGCACTTCCATATAAATTTTAGATTAGTTTGTCAGTTTCTTAAAAAAAAAAAGCCAGTTGGTATTTTGATAGGGATTTTGTTGAACCTATGGGTCAATTTGGGGTGAATTGCCATCTTAACAATGTTGTATTCCAATCTATGAACTTGGAGTCTCTACCCATTTAGATCATTTAAAATTTCAGCCATGTTTCATAGAGGTCTAGTACTTATCTTGTCAAATTTATTACTAAGTATTTTATTGTTTATGATGTTTTTATGAATGGAATGTCTTAATTTCATTTTAGGATTGTTCAGTTAGTATATAGAAATACAACTGATTTTTCTATATTGATCTTGTATCTTATGACCTTGCTGAACTCACAAGTTTTTTAGAAGATTTTATTTATTTATTTTTAGAGAGAGGGGAAGGGAGGGAGAAAGAGAGGGAGAGAGACATTCATCAGTTGCCTCTCACATGCCCCCAGTCAGGGACCTGGTCCACAACCCAGGTATATGCCCTGACTAGGAATTGAACCGGCGACCTTTCGGTTTGTGGGAACAACACCCAACCAACTGAGTCACATCAGTCAGGGCCTCACTTAATGGATTTGATACTTGGGTATTATTTTCTATATGTCTCATTTCTTTGTTGTTGTTCCTCTCTTCCTCTCTTCCCACTTTATTTTGCATAAAATAGATATGTTGTAGTATACCATTTCATTCCTTTGTTTTTACTGTTCTAAAAATAATTTTTTCAAGAGCCATTTTATGTTCACAACAAAATTAAGAGGGAATATAGAGATTTCCCATATACCTCCTGTCTGCACCCATGCATACCCTCCCCCTTTAACAACGACCCCCACCAGGAGGCTATATTTGTTATACTCAGTGAACCTACGCTGACACATCAGAGTCACCCAAAGTCTGTAATTTACTTTAGGGTTCACTCTTGGTGTTGTACATTTGATAGGTTTGGACAAATGTATAATGACATGTATCCATGATTATGGTATCATATAGAGTATTTTCACTGCCCTAAAAATCCTCTGTCCTTCACCTATTCATTCACCTCCTCCCCTTAACACCTGTCAACCACTGATGTTTTTTGCTCCCGTAGTTTTGCCTTTTCCTGAATTCAATGCTTGGAATCCTATGGTATGTAGCATTTTCAGATTGGCTTTGTTCTCTTAGTAATATGCAATGAAGATTCCTCCATGTCTTTCTTTGGCTTGAGAGCTCATTTCTGTTAGTGCTGAATAACATTCCATTGTCTGGATGTGCCACAATTTATCCATTTACCTACTGAAGGACATCTTGGTTGCTTCCAAGTTTTGGCAATTATTAATAAAGCTGCCATAAACATTTATGTGCAGGTTTTTGTGGACCTAAGTTTTTAGCTCCTTTGAGTTGTGAAATACCAAGAAATATGATTGCTGGATCATATGGTATGGTTGTTTAGTTTTGTAAGAAACCACCAACCGTCTTCCAAAGTGGTTATACCATTTCACATTCCCAGCAAAGAATGAGTCCTCCTGTTGACACACATCCTCATCGGCATTTGGTGTCAGTGTTCCACAGTTTGGCCATTCTAATAGGTAAGTAGTGATATCTCATTGTTTAATTTGCATTTCCCCGATGATAAATGATTTGGAGAGAGCATCTTTTCATATGCTTATTTGCCATGTTTTCTTTGGTGAGATTATTAAGGCCTTTGGTCCATTTGGTACTCGGCTGTTTACTTATCTATTGTTAAGAGTTCTTTGTGTATTTTGATAGCAGTTGTTTGTCAGATGTGGCTTTCGCAAGTATTCTTTTCCCATTCTGTCACTTGTCTCCACGTTCTCTTGACATTGTCTTTCACAGAGTTTTTAATTTTAATAAAGTCCAGCTTATCAATTATTTCTTCTATGGATTGTGGCTTGGTGTTGTATCTTAAGGGTCTCCAGCATACTCAAGGTTGCCGAAGTGCTCTCTTTTGTTATCTTCTAGGAGTTTTAAAGTCATATGTTTTACATGTAGTTCTGTGGTCTATTTTGAATTAATTTTTGGGAAGGGTGTTAAGGTCTTTGTCTAGATTCATTTTTTTTTTTTTTTTGCAATGTGGACGTTCAGTTGTTCCAGAACCACTTGTTGAAAAGATGATCTTTGCTCCATTATATTGCCTTTGTTCCTTTGTCAAAGATCAGTTGACTATATGTACTGTATATGTGCATCCTTTCCTGGGCTCTCTGTTCTGTTCCATTGAGCCATTTGTCTCTTCTGCCAATACCACAGTCTTGATTACCGTAGCTTTATAGTAAGTCTTAAAGTTGGGTAGTGTCAGTTCTCCTGTTCTTCAGTGCTGTGTTGGCTATTTGTCCTTTGCCCTCCCCATATAAACTTTAGGATCAGTTTGACTATATCCACAGAATAACTTACTGGGATTTTATTTGGGACTGCATTAGACCAGGGTGGGAAGAACTGACATCTTTACTATATTGTCTTCCAACCCATGAAAATGGAATACCCACTTAATTAGTTTATTTAATTTCATTCATTGAAGAATTTTGTAGTTTTCCTCACATAGATCCTGCACATATTTTGTTAAATTTATACCTAAGTATTTCTTTTGGGGATGCTAACGTAAATGGTATTGTGTTTTTAATTTCAAATTTCACTTGTTCATTGCTGGAATACGGGAAAGGAATGGCTTTTGTACATTAACCTTGCATCCTTCAATCTTGCTATAACCACTTATCAGGTCCTGTGTTTGTTGTTGTTCTTTCAGATTTTCTACCGAGAAAATCACATCATCTGTAAACAAACCCAGTTTTATTTCTTCCTTCCCAATCTGTATGCCTTTTATTTCCTTTCCTGTCTTACTGTATTAGCTCATAGTGTCAGCCCAATGCTGAGAAAAGGAGTGGTGAGAGGGAACATCCTTGCCTTCTTCCCCTTGGTGGGAAAGCTCTTCCTTTTTCATCTTAGTGGCAGGGCTTCATGTTTCCCACCATTCAGTATGATGTTAGCTGTAGGTTTTTTGGTGTTTTTTTTTTCATATATATTGTTTATCAAGTCAAGGAAGTTTCCATTTATTTCTCATTTACTGAGTTTTTATTATGAATGTTCAATTTTCAAATGCCTTTTCTGCATCTATTGATAGGGTCACATGATTTTTTTTAGCCTGTTGATATGATGCATTACATTGATTTTCAAATGTTGAGCCAGTCTTGTGTGCCTGGAATAAATGCAAGATATATACAAGGTGGGGCAAAAATAGGTTTACAGTTCTGAGTATGCAACACAGAGTTTATATTTGTATTGTTATTTATCCATTATTGTATTATTTCCCACATGAACAACTACTTTTGCCCCATCATATATTGAGTTGGCCAAAAAGTTTGTTTCTTTATTCCTGTAAGATGGCTCTGGTAGTACTCAGTCACCTTTAACTTCATTCAAAACAATTTTGTTATATATTGTATTGGGGCAGCTGTCATATCAGTGTGCATTTTTTAAAACATTTTATTTATTTAGAGAGGGGGGAAGGGAGAGAGAGAAGGAGAGAAACATCAATGTGTGGTTGCCTCTCACATGGCCCCCACTAGGGACCTGGCCTGCAACCCAGGCATGTGCCCTGACTGGGAATTGAACTGGCAACCTTTTGGTTTGCAGCCCACGCTCAATCCACTGAGCTACACCAGCCAGGGTTATTTTTTAAAAATTTATAAAAATCAGTGAATTTTTGTGTAGCCATTTTAATGTTGAAGATGGAAGAAAATATGCAATGTTTTCAGCATATTACATTTTATTATTTCAAGAAAGGTGAAAATAAAACAGACGCAAAAAAAAAATTTTCCTTTTTTTAAAAGATTTTATTTAGTTATTTTTTTAGAAAGAGGGGAAGGGAAGGAGAAAGAGAGGGAGAGAAATATCAGTGTGTGGTTGCTCCTCATGTTCCCCCAACCCAGGACCTGGCCCACAACCCAGGCATGTGCCCTGACTGGGAATTGAACCGGCAAGCCTTTGGTTCACAGCTTGCACTCAATCCACTGAGCCAGGCCCCCCTTTTTTTTCTTAATGAGTCTGGTTAAAGGTTTGACAATCTTGTTTATCTTTTCAAAGAACCAGATCTTGGATTCACTGATCTTTTATGTCATTTTTTTAGACTCTATTTCATTCATTTCTGCTCTGATCTTTATTTCCTTCATTCTACTCACTTTGGGCCTTGTTGTTCTTTTTCAAGTTCCTTTAAGTGTGAAGTTAGAATGTTTATTTGAGCTTTTTTTTTTAAAGAGAGGCCTGTAATGCTATGAATTTCCCTCTGAGGATTGCTTTCCCAGTGTCCCACAGATTTTGGATTGCTGTGTCCTCATTTTCAATTGTTTCAGGGTATCTTTTGATTTCTTCCTCTATCTTCTTGTTGACCCATTCATTGTTCAATAACATGTTATTGAGCTTCCATGTCTTTGCATGTTTTTCAGTGTTTTCTTGTGATTGATTTCTAGTTTTGTAGCATTGTGGTCAGAGAAGATGCTTGATGTGATTTCAACCTTCTTAAATTTATTGAGACTTGTTTTGAGTACTAACATGTGATCTATCCTAGAAAATGTTCCATGTGCACTTAAAAAGTATGTATATTCTGATGCTTTGGGGTGAAATGCTCTGAACTTACCAATTCTATCCATTTCATGTAGAAGTCATTTAAGTCTGCTGTCTTTTTATTTTCAGCCTGGAAGATCTATCCATGAGGTCAAGGGGGTGTTAAAATCCCCAACTATAATATTTCTGTTGATCTCTCCTTTTCTGTCCATCAAGATTTGCTTCACATATTTAGATGCTTCTATATTGGGTATGTAAATGTTTGCTAGGATTATATCCTCTTGTTGGATTGTTCCCTTTATCATTATGTAGTGTCCGTCTTTGTCTCTTACAAAGGAAGAGATATGCCTTGGTTTTAAAGTCTGTTTTGTCAGACATAAGTACTACTATCCCAGATTTTTTTCTTTTCCATTTGAATGAAATATCTTTTTTCAACCCTTTACTTTTAGTCTGTGTATATCTTTTAATCTGTGATGAGTCTTTTGGAGGCAGCATATATATGGGTCTTATTTTGTTATCCATTCAGCTACCTTATATCTTTTGGTCAGAGTATTTAGGCCATTTACATTTAAGGTGATTATTAGTAGACACGTATGTGGTGCCATATTATTGTTAGACTGTTTCCCCTGTTTTTTCCTTTCTCTTTTTCTTCTTCTTAAAGCAAGCCCTTTAACATTTGTTGCAGTACTGGTTTGGTGTTAACAAATTCCTTTAGCTTTTTCTTGTCTGGGAAGCTCCTTCTTTCTCCTTCGATTTTAAATGACAACCTTGATGGGTAAAGAAGACTTGTTTGTAGGTCCTTGCTTTTCATCACCTTGAGCATTCTGTGCCACTCCATTCTGGCCTGAGATGTTTCTGTTGAGTAATCAGATGCCAGTCTAATTGGTGCTCCCTTGTATGTGAATACCTGCTTTTCTCTTGCAGCTTTTAGAACTCTCTCCTTGAATTTAAGCCTTGTTATTTTAATTATGATATGTCTTGGTGTAGGCCTCTTTGGGTCCATCTTGTTTGAGATTCTCTGAGCTTCCTGGACTTTTATGACTTTTTACTTCACTGAATTAGGGAAGTTTTCAGTCATTATTTCTTCTTATGGGTTCTCAATCCCTTGCTTGCTCCCTTTTTCTTCTGGTATCATTCCCATGATGCAGATGTTGTTATGCTTCGTGTTGTCCAAAATGTTTCTTAAGCTTTCCTCATTTTTTAAAATTCTTTTTCTTTTTGCTGTTCTGCCTGGGTGTTTTTTTCTGCCTTGTCTTCCAAAACACTGATTTGATCCTCTGCTTCATCTCACCTGCTGTTTATTCCTTCCAGTGTATTATTTATCTCAGGTACTGCATTCTTTATTTTTGACTGGTCCTTTTTTAATGGTTTTTGTGTCTTTTTTCATGCTGTTAAGTATCCCTATAATCATTATTCTAAACTATTTACCTGACAAATTGCCTGCCTCCATTTCATCTAGTTCTTTAAAAGAATTGTCGTGTTCTTTCATTTGGAGTCTATTTCTTTGCCTTCCCATTTTGGTTGCTGCTTTGTATTTTCCAACTTGGCTGTTAAATTAATCATCCATCAAAGCGTTCTGCTGTTGATTTAATCAAGCTGTAAATCATCAGTCTGACTTAAGTATCACAGGGTGGGGCTATTGCTTCCCCTCAGACTGATGCCACTTGGAGAGGAGTGCTCTGCCTGAGAAAGGTGGCTTCTGCAGTACAGGGAATGACTCAGCACCTGGATCCTGGTTGCTATTTCTTCAGTTCTCTCCCCAGAGCCACCAGCCACAGACTCTACTCAGGCATCTCTAGTCCACTCTGCCCTCCCTTTGCTGGAGCCCAGGGTATGTGGCTGCAAACAAAATTTTGTGTGTTGGCCCTTTAAGAGGCTCTCTGAATCTCCAGCTATCTCTCCCTGACAGACAGAAACCTGCTGTTTTTCACAGCTGGATGTTATCTGGGTTCCTTTCTGGCTCTGGTGCTGTAGGCTGGAGAGCCCAACTTGGGGTTTAAACCCCAAGGGGAATTCTCAAGGGGAATCCCCCAGCCACTGAAAATCTCTCCAGGACTTCAGCTGCTACTCACTTTTTAAAAAAAGTTTTAAAGTTTGTTAACATTTATCTTCTTTGTGTTCTCTAAGCTTACTGGGTCTGTGATTTAATGTCTAACATGAATTTGGGTAAAATTCTCAGTTGTTTCAAATATTTTTGTTCCTTCCTTGCTTCTCTTTCTGGTATTCCCATTTTACATTATACCTTTTGTAATTATCCCACAGTTCTTGCATATTGTTCTGGGTTTTCTTTTTCAGTCTTTTTTTTTCCTCTTTGTTTTTCAGGTTTGGGGGTTTTCTTTTTCTTTTTCTTAAAGATTTTATTTATTTTTAGAGAAAGGGAGAAAGAGAGGGAGAGAAACATCAATGTGTGGTTGCCTCTTATGCGGCCCCTACTGGGGACCTGGCCCACAACCCAGGCATGTGCTCTGACTGGGAATCAAACCTGCCTCCCTTTGGTTCACAGGCTGGTACTCAATCCACTGAGCCACACCAAGTAGAGCATGGGGGTTTTCTAATGAGATATCCTCAAACTCAAAGATTCTTTCCTTAGCCATGTCCAGTCTATCAATAAATCCATTAAAGGCATTCTTCATCTGTTAGTATTTTTTATCTTTAGCGTTTCTTTTTGGTTCTTTCATAGAATTTCCATCTCTTGGCTTATGTTGCCCATTTTTCTCGCATGCCGTGTCCATTATAGCCCTTCACATATTAAGTCATAGTTGTTTTAAGTTCCTGGTCTGATAATTCCAGCATCCCTGCCATATCTGCTGTATGACATATATTCCATATCATATTTTTGATGTTTTGCTTTATGTCTTCCAACTGTGGTTTTTACTTTGTGTGTTTTGTAATTTCTCCCTGATAACCAGGTAAAAGCAATTGCTGTAAACAGGCCTTTAGTAATATCATGGTGAGGTGTAGGGGGAGAAGTATTTTATACTCCTATAATTAGATCTCAGTCTTTTTTGAGCCTCTGCCCTGGACTGTGAATTACACAAATACTTCTCAGTTCCCCCTTACTGCCCCCCATCAGTGGGACAGGGTTGTTAGAGTGGGGTGGGGTTTGGTACATATTTCCCTTCTCCCAGGTGTGTTACGCTCTGGTTAAGCAGTTTCCCCTGAAGGCAGACTTTATTAAATAAAACAATAGTCTGGCATATTCAGAATAATTCTCCCCCCCCCCCACCCCATCCTGTCAGAACCGCTATGGGATTATTCTCATTTGTTCACTGTGAGAAACTGGTACAGACTCAAGAGGTAAAAGTCACAAACAAAAGTGTCTCCCCTCTGCTCTCACCTTTCCCAAGTGAAGTTGTGGGTCCCTCTGGAGTTTTTAACCCTGAGTTGTTCACCGTGAAGCTCTGGCAATTTGTCAATTATGGTTTAGATCTCCCTGTCCTGGCACTGGTGGCCGTGGAATTTACTGTTGCATTAGGTTGTGATTCTCTGTATGTGCCTGTCAGCCTCTCCAATATGGCGGACAGCAGTTCACCCTGTGACCTTACTTCCCTTATGGATCTAGGAAGAGTTATTTATCTTCAGTGTGTTGAGCTTATTATAATACTTACTACTAGGGGAGAGTGGCATGCTTCTTACATGCAGGACTGGAAATGATGTCTAGAATTCTTGGTTCGAAGTAATTGGCCTTGTCTTCATACATTATTATCTAGGAAAGGCCTGATGTCAAGAGGGTTAACTGGCACACAATCTTTTCTTAGCCTCTGGCTGGTTTTAGAATTTGTCCTATAATATTGGTACTTAATTTATCTGGTTCTGTGCTGGATGGGGATGAACCCTTTTAATACTAAGACTTTTCAGACCAAAGAAATCTATTCTCTATGTCTCTCTACATTCTCTCTTTATCTCCTTTCTGTTTAGATATTGGAATTGTTGAACTTATCCCTGTATCTTTTAGTTTTCCTTGATATTTTCTCCATCAAACTTCTAGGTTGAGGAATGGGAGACCTGCCTTGTGATCATCTTGCCCACAACTTTGCTTTTCAGCTGTATTCCTCTACAATTCAGCCTGGTTTTTTCTTTTTTAATTCTATGCCCTTGGGATATTAAATAGACTTATTTTTTTGTGTGTGGATTATTTTGAAGTTTGTTGTTTGGGCCTTTCATATTATTGGCTTTCTTGAAATATTTTGGTAATTCCTAGTTATAATTTGTTTAGTTGCTCATATTTTGCATTTGAAGGTCTCTTTTTATAGATGTTCTGGTGTATCAGAGTGTGTGATGGAAGGGGTGGGTTTTCTGCCAAGGGAGCATAGGCCAATATTTTGAATTAGTTATAGGCTTCACATCTTTTCTTGAGGGTAAGCAAGTTCCTGTGGGGCATTGCCCTGCCTTTTCAGCTTCACTGGGTTCACCCACTGTTGTGTTATAGGCTGGGTATAAACACCCCTTGTGCCAGGCACATGGCCTATGACTGGGAGTAGGCTTGCTTAGCTATTCCAAATTGGCACCATAATAAATTACCCTGCCTGTCACCTATGGGAACTTTACTGCTCTTGGCATCTGTTGGTTCTGAGATCCAATCCATTCCTTTGTTTTGTGTTGCGATTTCCTTATTTTATTTGCCTATAACTTTGATCCCACATGCTTTCTATCTTCATGGCATTCCTCAAAATTTCTATTCCATTGCTAGCCCTCTCATTTTTCAGTGTTGTAGCAGATTTCATTTTTTAATGCTTTATCACATTATGGGATTTAGAGTTAAGAGGGATAGTAGATGCTTCTCTTCCATTTGCCATCTTGATCCAATCTCACCACTTTATGCAAACAGAACAAAAACTCTTTTGTAGCCATTCTTTTGTTCCATTTACTTTCCTTGAAAAGAACAAATGTTGCTGCGGCTCCAGTGTGGTCCTGCAGTTACAAAATGGCCTGTATTGCAAGCTGTTCACAGAAGGTATTATTTACAAGGAATTAGTGAAATATTAGTTCTTTTCTCTGCCTCCTAATGTGCACAATTTTGTAATAAACCTATCAATAGTAAGAAGCAATTCCTAGCAGTAATAAAATGGTATAGAGTGATAACCACCTTAATTTGCACTGAAAGATTAGGGACAATAAAATTATCTCGAAAAACACTCAGTTGGGCAGCATCAGGATGGTGTGAGACATTCCTCCTTTCTGTCTCCCATTGTAACAACAAATTAGACATCAACCCACAAACAAAAGTGCTGTTGTAGGAGTTGTGGGAATAAGGCCTGGGAGGAGTCTCCCTGACCTGTGCACCCAGTAACAGGTGGGCAGGCCTTGGTACAGAGCTAGTAAAACCACGCCAAACCCTCTTGCCACAATCGGGAAAAAACCTGGAGTGTGCTGACCTGGGCAGATGTACACGGATGAGAGAGAATGTGCAGAAACCCAGACTTCCCAAGGGGCGATTCCAGCACACCCCCAAAGCAAAAATAATTAAGAGTTTGAGTACAGTGGAGAGGGTAAGAGGATCTTTCCCAGTGCTGTCCCCCCACCTTCAAGCCAGCCCCACACAGGGCTGAACTCTCCAGTGGGGGCAACCCATCACGGGGGGGGGGGGGAGCAGAGTAGGGAGTTAGTGCCCAGCTACTCCAGTGGGGTAAGGTGCTGCTGGAGAGAACCCAGTTTCTCTCCAGCAACACCCAGAGTACTGAGGTGAGACTCCTCTGACTGGGGAGATTGGCAAAGGAAGATAATATCAAAGGGTATTAAAGAAATGAGGTGCCTGACTTCTGGTCCAGATGGCAGAGTAGGTAAACTGAGCTCGTCTCATCCTATAAGCACATCCAAATGACAACTGTTGATAGATTATAGAACCACCACCATTGAGCACCACCTGAAGAGTAGCTGAACAGAAGTCCTATAACTGAGGGTATAACGAAGGAGCCTCACTCATCAAGGCTGGTGGAAGAAACAAAGACAGAATGGGCAGGTCCTACACCCAGTGTGGCAGTTAGAATGGAGAGGAATATCCTGGCTGTGGAGATGCCCCCTGGGGAGTGAAGGGTCACAACCCCAACCCGGACTCCCAGCTGTGAAAGAAAACTAGTGGAGATTGCATCCAACTAAGATGCAGGGCTGCTGGAGACAGGTGCTCCTCATGAGCAGCCATGCCCGGACTCCCTCGCTCACAAACTCTCTCTCTCTAGGCCCCTGTGCAGGGGCAGCAGCTCATAAAGCACCAGGGACGTTATGAGGAGGAAGTGAATTGCCTACCTTCAGGGTGAAGGCTGGAGGGGCAGAGGTCAGGGCAGCTCTGTCCTGGGATGGAAGTTCCTTTGCTGAACTCTCCTCCTATCCAGCCCACCCAGCACAAGCAGGTGCCTAATAGTGAGCAGGTGCTCACTATTAACGTGGATTACTACAGTTCACTCCCAACCTGAGCCACTTCCAGTGGCTTTTTGACAGGAGTGGTCTGCAGCAGCTCACACTATATAGACTTTTCCTAAATCTCTCAAAGGTCCACAAAACACTAAACAAGCAGTGGCTGCCCTTGGAGTGCCCTATACTCCTTCCTAAGTGGTTCCAAGCCCATCACAAGTGCCAACTGGTTTCAGTTTGCACTGTAACTCCCATCAGATGGTCCCGGCCTGGCCAAACTTGGCCTGGAACTTCAACTAGGCAGCTCACAAGTGGCAGCCAGTTTTGGCTAACAGTGTTGCCTCTCTCAATTGCCTCCAAGCCCAGGACAAGTGGCAATTAACTGCAGATTACTTTGTAGCTCCTTCCAAGCCAGGCACAAATGGTTGCTGACCTAGGCCTGTACCAGCCTCTCTGAAGAGGCTCTAGACCTGACACACCAGGTGGCCAGCTTTTGACCACACCCACCAGAGCACCACCAAAGCATCTCCACAAATGATACAACTGATGGGTGGACTCAGCTGGCACCAGGGCCCCATTAAAGCACCTCCTGCTCAGTTGCTCCAACCCCTGCAAACAGCTCATCCACTGTAGTCATGCCCAGCCTTCACAACCTGTCAAGCTGAGGGTCAACTGCATCCACTGATGTGTCAATGGCAATCAAGGCCCATCTACAACAAGAGGGCACACACAACCCACACAAGGGACAGCCCTGGAGCACACGGTTCAGATGGCCACCTCCCATATACACATCCTACATAAGGCCACTCCCTCAAGACTGGAAGATGGAGCATATCTACCTGACACAGAGAAACAAGCACTGGGTGTCAGTCGAAAAAAGGAGCCAAAGACACATGTACATGAACAGGACAAAGCTCCAGAAAAAGAAACAAAATGGGAGACAAGCAATCTAGCAGATATAAAGTAGAAAATATTGGTTATGATGATACTCAGTAACCTTAGGGGAAGAATAGATGAACTCAGTGAGAACTTCAACAAAGAGAGAAAACATAAAAAAGGAGATAGAAAGCAAAACAACCCCGCCGCCAGAAATGAAGGATATAATAATTGAAATAAAGAATACACTAGAGGGAATCAACAGGTGGGATGAAGCAGAGGATTGAAAAAGTGATCTTGAAGTCAAGGTAGTGAAAAACACCCAACTGGAACAGCAGAAAGAAAAAAAATAATTTAAAAAATAAGGATAGTTATAGGGACCCCTGGGCGTCGAGTGTACCAATATTTACATAATAGGGGTACCAGAAGGAGAAGAGAGAGAAAGGGATTGAAAACCTATGTGAAAAAATAATGACTGAAAACTTCTCTAACCTGTGAAGGAAACAGAAATACAAGTCCAGGAAGCACAGAGTCCCAAACAAGATGAGCGAGCTTAAAGAGGCCCACAAAAAGACACATCAATAAAATTCCAAAGGTTAAAGACAATGAGAGAATCTTAAAAGTAGCAAAAGAAAAGCAGTTAGTTTTGTACAAGGGAGCTCCCATAAGATCCAGCTGATTTCTCAACAGAAACATTGCAGGTCAGAAGGGACTGGCATAAAATAGTCAAAGTGATGAAAAGCAAAGGTTACTTTATGCAGCAAGGCTACCATTTAAAATCAAAGGAAAGATAAAGAGTTTCCTAGATATGATAAAGCAAAAGGAATTCATCATCATCACTAAACCAGTATTACAAGGAATGTTAAAAGGACTTCAAGTAAAAAAAAATGATAAAAATACAAATAAAATATAGGAAAGAAAAAATTCTCACTGACAAAGGTAAATAGTAAAAGCAGTGGATCAACCAACTAAAAAGCTAAAAGACAAAAGTAGGAAGATCATGGGTAATTACAATAAGTTGAAGGATACATGTAAACACACACACAAGAAGTAAAAACTTATGACAAAAACAAACTAGAGGAGGGTGAGTAAAAATTGTAATGACTTTAAATTGTGTTCAGACTTAAGTGACCATCAGTGTAAAATAGACTGCTATAAACATAGCTGGGTATATATGAAGCACATGGTAACCACAGACTAGAAATCTATAAGATATATGTGTGTGTGTGTGCATATATGCACACAAAAAAATAAAAAGGAATACAAACATAACACTATAGAAAGTCATCAACATACAAGAGAGCAAGAAAGAAAGGAACAGACAAGAACTACAAAAACAATAAAATCGCAATAGCTACATAGTTATCAATAAATACTTTAAATATAAATAAAATAAATGCTCTAAACAAAAGACACAGGGTGGCTGAACATTAAAAAAACAAAAACAAAACAAAAAAGAACAAGACCTGTACATATGCTGCCTACAAGAGACCTACTTCAGATTTAAAGACATGCACAAAGTAAAGGAATGGAAAACACAGTTCATGCAAATGGAAACAAACAAAAAGCAAGAGTAGCAATACTTACTTATATCACACAAGACAGCCTTTAAAACAAAGGAATGCAGTTCTTGATAAGGGTGCTCAGGACTTCAGCAAGAAGTCTGCCTATGAGCCCCTGGCAGTGTCTCTCCCAAGTATCACCTCACCAGGTCCACAAGAACCCTTAACACCTGAGTGCTAAGCCTACACCTACCTCCCTGCCACTCTCAGCCAGCTCCTTGTGCATGCTCTGAATGCAGCTCTAAGCGTAAGTCCAGTGAACGGTGAAAGAAAAACAGACCAGGATAGGTGGGCAAGGGAGAAACCACAAACCTGGAAAACAAAAGAGAGGTTTCCAGTAGACAGTCTGGTGAGTGGTAAGACCCAGAAAAGACATAAAAGCTTAAGAACTGCCACAAGAGGAAAAAGAATGTAGCAGGTATACAAAGGCCAAGAAAACCCCAGATATAACAGCTCCAACAAACACATACCCCATCTTAGGGTAACCAATAAAGATTTAAGATGTGAGCTACTTCAAATGCAAAAGCAGCAATGCCAAATTACAAGGGATATGAAAAATCAAGCAGACATGTCATCCCCAAAAGACAACAATTTTCCAAGAACTGAGCTCACATATGAAATTTTGTGATCTAGTTGATAAAAGTTCAAAATAGCTGTTTTGGAGAAACTCAATGACCAACAAAACTCATAAAGACAATGCAGTGAAATGAAGAAAATAATATATGAACAAAATAAGGTGGAAATCAGAAAAAAACAAATTCTGGAGCTGAAAATTCAATGAATGAAGTTCAAAAATGCAATAGAGAGTATCTGCATCAGAGAAAAGCCAATGGAGCACAGAATGAGTGCCCTAGAAGACAGAAACTCTGAAATAACACAGAGAAGAATAAAGAAAAATGAATGAAAAAATGTGAAGAAAGCCTACATGTGAGCTATGGGATTCCATAAAAAAAAAAAAAGTTAGAATAATTGGGATTCCAGAAGGACACAGATGGAAGAAAAAGGCAGAAAAATTATTTAAAGAAATAGTAGTTGAAAACTTTCCAAAGGTGCAGAGGGATTTGGACATTCAAGTTCATGAAGCTAATAGGTCACCCTATGATCTCAATGTAAAACAACCTTCTCCAAGACACAGTATAATAAAACTGTCAAAAATCAAAGATAGTGAGAGAATCCTAGAAGCAGGGAAAAAAGATTGTAGGTTACAATCTATCAGCTGATTTATCAGCAGAAAACACAGGTCAAGAGAAAGTAGAATGACATATTCAAATCGTTGAAAGATAAAGGTTGCCAGCCAAGAAAACTGCATCTGGCAATGTTATCCTCAAATAAGGAGAAATACTTTGCAGACAAACAAAAGCTGAGGGTGTTCATCATCGCTAGACCTACCTTGAACGAAATGATGAAAGAGTTGTTCAAGCCAAAATGAAAGGGTGCTAATCAGTGACATGAAAAATGCAACAGAGACTATCTGCATCAGAGAAAAGCCATGGAGCAATAGGAGATACACAACACCCTGGCAAAGATAAATACACACTCAGCACACTCTAATTCTGTAAAGGGTGGTTTGTTAACCGCTTTAACTACCGTATAAAGGTTAAATGAGAAGTGTATTAAAATAATTATAGCTACTATAAATTGCTAATATATACTCAATATAAAGAGAGGCAAATGACAAAAATACAAATGGGAATGGGGAGTAAAAGGGTAAAATTTTTGCAGGTGATCGAAGTTAAGTTACTATCAGCTTAAAATGGACTGTTTTATCCATGTTTTATGTAAGCCTTATGGTAACCACAAAGCAAAATCCTAGAGAAACAAAAGATAAAGGGGAGACAGACCACACCACCATAGAAAATCACCAATTTACAAAGGTAGGCAATAACAGAGGGAAAAGGAAATAATGGAAATGCAAAATCAATCAGAAAGCAATTAATAAGATGGCATTAGTCCTTATATATCAATAATAACTCTAAGTACAAATGGATTGAATTTGCCAATGAAAAAAGACAGAGTAACTGCATGGATTAAAGAAGAAAAAAAGATCCAACTATATGCTACCTCCAAGATATGCTGCCTACAAGAGGCTCACTTGAGCTTTAAGGACACAGAGCCTCAAAGTTGTAGGGTATTAAGTCAACATACAGAATCAGTTGTATTTTTTTACACTAATAATGAAACATCTGAAAAAAATTAAGAAAATTATTCCATTTAAAACAGCATCAAAACAATAAAATACTTGGGAATAAATTTAGACAAGGAAGTGGAAGATTTGTATAATGAAAACTTGATGAAAGAAATTTAAGAAGTCACAAATGGAAAGATATCCCATATTCATGGATGGGAAGAATACTGTTAAAATGTCCATACTACTTGAAGTGATTTATAGATTCAACACAATCCCTATCCAAATTCCAATGGTATTTTTTACAAAAATAGAAAAAACAATACTAAAATCTCTATGGAACCACAAAAGACCTGAAAATAGCCAGCACAATCCTGAGCAGAAAAAAAAGCCAGCATAGATATCATACTTCCTGATTTCAAACTACACTACAGAGCTGTAGAAGTATAACAGTATGGATTGGGCATAAAAACAAGACACATAGACCAATGGAACAAAATAGCACAGAAATAAATCCTTGCATGTATGGTCAACTAATATTGACAAAAGAGTCAAGAACCCTAACTGGGGAAAGAACAGTCTCTTCAACAAATGGTGTTAGAGAAACTAGATAACCACTTGCAGAAAAATGAAGTTGCACCCTGGTCATACACAGCTCACAAAAATTAATTCAAATTGGATTAAAGACTTAAACATAACACCTGATAATCATAAAACTCTTAGAAGAACACACAGAGGCAGTGATCTCCTTGATATTAATCTTAGCAGTGATTTTTAAAATTTGATACCAAAAGCAAAGGCAACAAAATAAAAAATAAACAGGTGGGGCTACATTAAACTAAAAAGCTGCACAGCAAAGAAAACAATCAAAAAAATGAAAAGGCAACCTATAGAATGGGAAAAATATTAGCAAATCATACATTGGATAAGGGGTTGATACCCAAAATACATAAAGAACTTATACACCTTAACAAGAACCCAAATAATCCAGTTTTAAAATGGCATAGGAGCTAAATACACAAATTTCCAAAGAAATATCCAGATGGCCAACAGGTACATGAAAAGTGCTCAACATCATCAGTCACCAGGAAAATGAAAATCAAAATGACAATGAGATACTGCCTCCTACCTGTTAGAATGACTGTCATCAAGAAGAGAGGAAGTAGGACTTCTGGCCAAGATGGAGGCATAGGCAGACACACTGTGCCTCCTTGCACAACCAAAAGAAGGACAACAAATTGAAAAACACACAAAAAAAAAACCAGAACTGCCAGAAAATTGAATTGTATGAAAGTCTGACAACCAAGGAGTTAGAGAACAAACATTCATCTAGATTGGTAGGAAGGACAGAGATAGGCAGCTGGGTGGAGAGGACTTTTGGTAAGGTGGCAGCCGGTGGACTGGGTGGTCCCACGTTCGTGTGTGGATAAACTGGGAGGGAAAACAGGGAATGAGACAGACCACACAACCCAGGGGTCCAGTGTGGGGAAATAAAGCCTCAAAGCCTCTGACTGAAAACACCTGTGAGGGCTAAGGTGGCAGGAGACACTTCCAGCTTCACAGGAGAGTTCGTTGGAGAAACCCACAGGGTCCTAGAACATACACAGAAGGGCCCAATTTGCTTGTGGGTAGTGGGGGAAGTGACTGAAAGGTGGCGGAAAGCTAGCGGCACTGTTCCCTCTCAGACCCCTCCCCCACAGACAGCGTCATAACGAAGCATCATGGGTTGCTCCGCCCTGGAGAGCACCTAAGGTGTCCACCCCTTACTATATAACAGGTGCGCCAAGACAAAAAAAAATGGCCCAAATGAAAGAACAGATCAAAGCTCCAGAAAAAATACCACTAAGCAATGAAGAGACAGCCAACCTATGAGATGCAAAGTTCAAAGCACTGGTATTCAGGAAACTCACAGAATTGGTTGACTATGGTCACAAAATAGAGGAAAAGGTGAAGGCTATGAAAAGTGAAATAAAGGAAAAAGCAAAGGGAATCAACAGTGACAGGAAGGAAACCAGGACTCAAATCAACAGTTTGGAGCAGAAGAAGAAATAAGCATTCAACCAGAACAGAATGAAGAAACAAGAATTCAAAAAAATGAGGAGAGGCTTAGGAACCTCCAGGACAACTTTAAAAGTTTCAACATCTGAATCACAGGGGTGCCAGAAGGAGAAGAGGAAGAGCAAGAAATTGAAAACTTATTTGAAAAAGTAATGAAGGAGAACTTCCCCAATCTGGCAAAGGAAATAGACTTCCAGGAAGTCCAGGAAGCTCAGAGAGTCCCAAAGAAATTGGACCCAAGGAAGCACACACCAAGGCACATCATAATTACATTACCCAAGATTAAAGATAAGGAGAGAATCTTAAAAGCAGCAAGAGAAAAGGAGACAGTTAACTACAAAGGGGTTCTCATAAGACTATCAGCTGATTTGTCAAAAGAGACCTTACCGGCAAGAAGGGGCTGGAAAGAAGTATTCAAAGTCAGGAAAGGCAAGGACTTACATCCAAGATTACTCTATCTAGCAAAGCTATCATTTACAATGGAAGAGCAGATAAAGTGCTTCCCAGATAAGGTGAAGTTAAAGGAGTTCATCATCACCCAACCCTTATTACATGAAATGTTAAAGGGACTTACCTAAGAAAAAGAAGTTGATCAAAAATGTGAACAGTAAAATGACAACAAACAACTATCAACAACTGATCCTAAAAAAAAAAAAAAGAGCAAACAACTAGAACAGGAACAGAATCACAGAAATGGAGATCACATGGAGGGTTATCAGCAGGGAGTGGGAAGGGGGAAAATGGGTGAAAAGATATGGGTAATAAGAAGCATAAATGGTAGGTACAAAATAGACAAGGGGAGGTTAAGAATAGTATAGGAAATGGAGAAGCCAAAGAACTTATATGTACAGCCCATGGACATGAACTAAGGCGGGGCGATGCTGGTGGGAGGGAGAGTGCAGGATGGAAGGGAATAAAGGAGAGAAAAAGTGGCACAACTGTGATAGCACAATCAATGAAATATATGTTACAAATTTTAAAAAAGAAGAGGGGAGGTAAATGTTGAGGAGGATGTGAAGAAAACCTTGTACACTGTTGTTGAAGCCACTATGAAATTTGATACCAAATGGAAGTTCCTAAAAGAATTAAAAATAGAACAACCATAAGATCTAGCAATTCCACTTCCGGGTATACATCCAAAGGAAATGAAAACAGTATGTTGAAGAGCTATGTGCACGCCTATGTTTACTGCAGCTTTATTCACAATAGCCAAGATATGGCAACAACCTAAGTGTCCATCGACAGATGGATGAATAAAGAAGTTGTGGTATATAAACACACAATGAAATATTATTCAGCCATGAGAAAGGAAGAAATCCTGCAATTGTGACAACATGGATGGACCTTAAGGGTATTATGCTGAGATAAGTCAGGGAAGGACAAATACTGTACAGTATCACTTATAGGTGGAATCTATTATAAAAAAAGCTAAACGCATAAAAACAGAGTAAGAGCATTGGTGATTACTAGAGGCAGAGGTGGGGTGAGGGGAAGGGGAGGACTAGGGATATGTCCTCTAAGGGTACTAACTTGGAACTAATGTACATGTCCTAGAGATGTAATGCACAGCATAGTGATTATAGATAACAGTATCAAAGCTGCTAGGACACTGGATCTTAATTGTTCCTACCACAAAAAAAAAGATAAATATGTGGCATGATAGAGGTCTTAGTTAATGCTACCCTGCTAGCATGCTACACCTGTTTATATACTGCAATATGTAAACATATCAACAGGTTGTACACCTTAAACTTACAGAATGTCATATCCTGAATAAAAATAAATGTTTATAAACCAAATTTAAGAGAAAAGGTCCAGCACTGCCTTTAGTTGACTCATTTTGGAGTCCCTTAAATGAAGAATTCTAAGCCTGTCCTTTCCTGTAGCTGTGCCTCTCTCTGAAAGGTATAGAGTCTATAGGGCCAACAGGATATGCCCACCTGGAGCCTGTTTGGTTCCATTCTAGATCTTATTCAAGATACCTGAACTCAAATTTCCTATCTAAGCAGCTCAGCTTCCAGGGCTTTCATAAGCCTACTTCAACTTGGTCCATCTTCCCCAAAACACACCCTGTATCTAAAGGGTGACCAAGAGGTGTTATTTGCAGGGGTACACGACTTAGGCATGTGGGCTGATGAATCCACAATTGCTCGTTTGAGGCCTCTCACAGAACGGGTGGGGCCGGTGGAAGAGGGGAGGAATGGGCCTTGAGCCAGTTCCCCCTAGACTGCCACCTTCTGACATGGAATTCTGAGAAGTGTGAAAATTCTAAAATCCAGGCTGCACATACATGCTTGTTATAAATATAATAGCTTGTTAATTTAAATTTATAACATTGAAGTATTTGACCTATTGCCTCAAGCACTGCAAATGTTAGGGGAAGGCCTAGGAAGGAGAAACGTGGTGACTGCCCAGCGGGTTTCAGGGAGTTTCTGCTAATAGAGATGCCATGCGGGTGCCCTGTTCAGTGGGAGGCTCTGCAGTCCTGCTCACTTACAGCTACCGCTGTCTTCTTCAGCCAGCAGTTTCAATCAACCAGATGAACCACAGAAAGTTCTAGAATCACTTTGTAGGTTCCCAGAAACCAGAAGAGAAATCCCAATCCCTCTTTTTCTTACGTAATTGCCTTACGGTGTTTTAAGCACATGGCACTGCATGTGTGTAGGCTTATCTGAATAAAATATCAACTTGTTGGTAGACTAAGATCATAAAGACAGTGTAGTACAGTGGTTAAGACCACAACTCTAAAATATGACTGCCTGAGTTTAGTTCCTAAAGTGAGTCATGTCCCCAAACCCTGTGATATGCTGAACCTGGCTCGCATCAGCTCAGTGAGAATCAATTACATGTGAATCTTCCCAACTCCATGTTCAGTGACATCACATTGGTGGTTTACTGCTGGCTGTGGTGGGAGCATTTATACCATAGAAAGTGTTGATCTTCTCAGTTTTACTTCTTTGAAACTTATTTCATATGGTTTTGTGGTCTCTTGCAATAGAGGAAGTAGAAAAAAGAAAGTTAAAACTAGCCAAGAAAGCCTTGTGTGGTAAAACAGAAATCTCTGATTTGTAAGAGCTTGCTTTTAACCTCTAACATCTGAGATAGAGCCTATCCACTTGTATGAGGTACCGAAGTCACTGAACCTGTTGAAGGGTTCTACTCACCACCTCCCATAACAACAATGCCTCACATTTGTGTGTTGCTTCGCCTCCATCTGTGTGCTGGTTTAACAGTCCTGTGACCTGGTAGATGAGAAACTAAGCTTATGCAGGTAAAGCCATTTGCTCATGTGTATGGTTAAGTTTCAACACAAGTTGCCTCGAAGTCCAAGACTCTCAGCAAGAAATACAATCTCAGGGCGAGCATGTTTTAAAGGGATCCACCTACCGCTGAAACATTAGGATTTAGTAGCGCACTGTTTCCTCAGTTGGTATATAATTCCAACTAAAGAGCAGCATCTTGATATTCAATTAGCCTTTTAGGGCTACTGATTTATGTAGATGTATTATTCCCATTATTCCTTTGCAGCATTCATTTTACAATAGAGATGATGAAGGTCTGGGAAGATGAAGGATTTACGAAAGATGAGCAGAAAAACCAGGGGAAGTCTCCTATGAATCACATTGTTCTTATCTGATTTTCAACACAAAAGACAAAAGTCCTTTTTCTCTTTTGATACAAATCCTAGCCAAGTAGCTCATGAGTTGCAGAAAGGCTAAAGCCTTTGGAAGATGAAGGGTCCTCCAAATCCATCGAATGATTCTCAAGGTACTGAGAAATTAATATTGCATCACACATTATTGCAAATGAGGTCCATTAGGAAGGGCCTAGACTTCCGGCCAAGATGGAGGCGTAGGCAGATGCACTGTGCCTCTTCTCACAACCAAAATTAAGGACAACAAAGATTTAGAAACAAGAAAACAACCAGAACTCAGAAAATCAAACTGTTTGGAAGTCCAACAACGATTCATCCAGACCGGTAAGAGGGGCGGAGTCGCGGCAGGAAAAAGCGGAGGTGCGGACGGGCACGCAGGCAGCAGCGGCTGGCAGCACCCAGGTGCACAGGCGGCGACTAGCAGACCCCGGGCACGGGGTGGCAACTGTGCAGAACCAGTGAGTTCGCACAAGGCGGCTGGCTGACCGGGTGGTCCCACATTCATGCGCAGATAATCCAGGTAAAGGGGAAGCGGTGAAAGGAACTGGAATCTGAGAGTGAGTAAAGCAACCACCATTATCTCCTCTCAGACCCCGCCCCCACATACAGCATCACTACCCAGCGACTGGGCTGTTCCGCCCTGGGGAACACCTGAGGCTCCACCCCTCACTACGTAACAGCCTCAACTAGACAAAACAAACAAACAAACAAACAAACAAAAAACCCAGAAATGAAAATGGCTCAAACCGGAGAACAAATCAAAGCCCCAGAGCCAATTTATCTAAGCAATGAAGAGATTGCCAACCTATCAGATGCACAACTCAAAACCCTGGTAATCAGGATGCTTACAGAACTGGTTGATTTTGCTCACAAATTAGATGAAAAAAATGAAGGCTACAATAAGTGAAATGAAGAAAGATGCATGGGGAACCAACAGAGATGGGAGGAAAACTGGGACTCAAATCAATGGAGTGGACCAGAAGGAAGAAAGAAACAACCAAACAAAAAATGAGGAAGAAACAAGAATTCAAAAAAATGAGGAGAGGCTTAGGAACCTCCAGGACATCTTTAAAAGTCCCAACATCCGAATTATAGGGGTACCAGAAGGGGAAGAAGAAGAGCAACCAGTGGAAAACTTATTTGAACAAATAGTAAAGGAGAACTTCCCCAATCTGGCAAAGGAAATAGTCTTCCAGGAAGTCCAGGAAGCTCAGAGAGTCCCAAAGAAGTTGGACCTGAGGAGGAACACACCAAGGCACATTATAATTACATTACCCAAGATTCAAATGAAGGAGAGAATTCTAGAAGCAGCAAGGGATAAGGGGACAGTCACCTACAAAGGAGTTCCAAT